>VDFB02019973.1:0-35928 GCA_007258455.2 Sequoia sempervirens | reverse complement strand
GAGAGATAGATGGAGTGGGAGTGGCTAAGGGTAGAGTGTAGATGGTTTAAGGGTTTACAGTTAAGGGGGTGGAGGGATAGAGATAGAGGAGTGAGTGGAGTGAGAAAGCACCCAAGAGAGGGAGAAGGGGTAGGAGGAGAGACTTGAGAGAGAGACCTGAGAGGGAGAGAGGGGGTAGGAGGGAGAGACTTGAGAGAGAGAGAGGGTAGAGGGTTTAAGGGTTTGGGGTTTAAGGGTTAAGGTTTAATAGTTTAGGGTTTAGGGTTATGGGTAGTGATGGAACTTCAAAGTTTTTTCTGAGTGTTCTATTTTATAAAAACAACACATATGGACTAATAGTTGAACACAAAAATCTATTTGTTGTTATAAAAACAACACATAATGATTTAAAATAAAACTTATATTGAACAAAAATGGGCCAATAGTTGAACACTATAACTTTTTGAAAATCCTTCACATTTAATGGGAAAATACATGTTATTTATTGTGCTCACCTTTTATATTTGTAATAGGACAAACTATTAATATAAAATTATCCAATGCTTGTACTGATGGAACTTTAAATTTTGTTCCTAATGTTTCACTCATGCCCTACCTTATGTCACTAGTCTTTCATGGTGTTGGAAAATTTCTTAGGGCTGGGGTTTTAGCTTTGTCTTCATCTTAAACCCTTGTGTTTACGTAATGCCTTGGTTGGGATCTATTTCACCGTTACCTTTTTTGAAGGGTTTTAAAAACATCTTATGCCCATCATTCCATCTAGGCCTGGTCCCTTTGGTCTTAATATTTTATTTCCTCTGCGGGTTTTATTTTCCTAAGTCCTGGTTGGCCCTGTGTTGAACGGTTAAAAAAAACTTATGTCATTGTTTTCCATCCACCTAGTAATGTCCCCTTGCCCTTTAATGAATGTTTTATTTTTTAGAAGGATGAAATTCACGCTGTCGTCGATCAAAATTCCTTCAAGATCAATGGTTTCCCACCATCCCATTGATCGGGAATTGTAGGATGGTGATATCGCGGGCGAGCGACACGTGTCCCATCTTGGATCAAATTTATGCAACTATTCATCAACTGTCCTTTGATCTGAGCCATTCCTCACCATCCCACGATGGTGCTTTGGTTGATTGTGAAATCACGGGTGGCTGCCACGTGGATTGTACAAGGTGGGGCCCGAGGAAATTTTCCATCCGCCTAGTAATGTCCCCTTTTCCTTTAATGAATGTTTTATTTTTTAGAAGGATGAAATTCATGCTGTCGTTGATCAAAATTCCTTTAAGATCAACGGTTGCCCGCCATCCCATGATCGGGAATTATAGGATGGCAATATTGCGGGCGGGTGACACATGTCCCATCTGGGGATCAAATTTGTGGTACTATTCATCAACTGTCCTTTGATCAAATTTGTAGGATTAAATCACACACATGGTGATGTTTGCCAGGGGAGCTCAGTTGGAAGACATTCCTCAATCCAGTTGGTCATAATATTTCTCTAAGAAGAAAGTCGGAAAGACCTTGCAGATGTCTTGCTGACTACCAGTGCATTTTGTTCAGTAGGCATCTGTGTTGCTTATCGGCAAGACCTCGGGGATGTCACGATGAGTGGAGTTCACATACAAACACATGTTGGTAGGACATCGGTCATTGTCCCGGCGACTGGGAGTTTCCCATTAGCATGAAAGTTTCCTTCGGAGCTAAGGCATCCATGTGTTGTCTTTCTCTTTTAGGAGAAGCAAAGTAGCAATATTATGTTTGCATGTTGTTGTGTCAAGACACACGTCAACACTTACTAACATCATTAAAAGGTAAGTTTATAATTATAAAAATTTAACATTAGAATTATTTAACATTTGAAATATAAAATTTAAATATTATATTATAATAGTTTATAATTACTTATATAGTATTTTGGATAATAGAAACAATTTTGATTAATTTAATATTTTCTAAGTTCATTATTGATTTTAAATCTTATAAATATAATTATATATCTTTAATCAATATTATAATTTAAAAATAATAATGAATATTGAACATCTTCGATTTTAGTATAACTTAAATATTAAAAAATTTAATGTATAAGTTTATAAAATATAATATATATTTTTTAAATAAAGATTTAAAGATTATTATATATGTATATTTAAAGATCCATAGAATTATCTTTTTAACTATGAAATTAATATGATTAATTTCATATATAATTTTATCTTATCTTATCTTTTTAACAATTTTTTGGTATCCTACATAATTTGTTTTCTATAAGTATCATGTTGTATACTCTTTATATGGAAGGTAGTGTTTTGTCATGGAGCTTAATAAGTTTTAATAATTTTTAGTCATTTTAAAGATTTTTATTTTTTTATAAAGATAGGTATATTTAGACTTTTGATGGCTTATGTACAATTATGCATATTCTTTTATTTATTATATTTTTTGCAATATCATGTTAATCTTGATTAATCATATTATTTGTTTGTCATTTTTATTTGTTATGTTGAAAAATATTTTATCTTTACTTTACATCTATGATCATTTCAAAATTATCAAATTTAAAAATTATAAATAAAAACTTATTTTTATTAATCTCTTGAAGTACGTAGGTCCTAATCTTTTGTAGATTAATAACTATCTAAATAGCTATTTCTTTCCTTTATTTCTATAAATGTGTCTCATGTCTCTATTGAAATTTATGAGATGTGTATGTAATTCTTAGCACAACACTCTTAGAGATTAGGATTTATTTTCACATTTATCTATTTTCTTATTGTTCCTATTAGTGGCTAATTAAATCTTCATTGAAAACCTACAAAGAGCTTGGGTCCTTCAATCTCAAAGCTTGTCTAATTTCTTGATGAGAATCATTCACATTGATTCCCAATATTGTGCTCCTTGCATAATACATTTATAAAATGCACTTGGTAATTTAGTATGTGGTTGAAATATTAGAGTAACAACAAATGGTTCTTTTCATTTTTGGCACATGATTGGCCATTTTTACTATGTTAAATTTTTATTTTCACTTTTATTTTCATGGTTTTCATGTTGTCAAATTTTCATACATTTCTTAGTCTTTTAAAAAAAATAAATGAAGGTTCTATTAGTGTCCCCAATCTTGCTAAAAATCATGTATAGAGAGAGTACAATATATAAACTATTAATTATAGAGTATAACAACAAAATGAATTTAAAAACTACTACATAGAAACAAGGTTTAGAATAATTCAAAATAGAGATACCATTCTCCTACAAATACTATGTATAGAAACTCTATGTAGCCACATTTTCACCCTCAAAATCAATAGAATAAATTCTCATACATTGTTTCTATAATGAATTTAGAGAATAAATTATAAGATTTAAATTCAATAATGAATTTAGAAAATATTAAATCAATCAAAATTGTTTCTATTATCCAAAATACTATATAAGTAAATCTTAAGCCCAATCTTAAGCCTAACAATAACTCTAAGTGAACACTTATCCTAATTCAACCTTAACCCTGATTTAGCCCAAACCATAACCTTAACCCTAACCCTAATTGAACCCTAACCCTAATTAAACTCTAGCCCTGATTGAAATCTAACCCTAATTAAACTCTAGTCGTAATTGAACCCCAACCCTAACCCTATTTGTTCCTAACCCTAGTATCTCACAAATACAAGATCAAGACCTTGCCAACTCTAGTAAACCTTATTGGATAGTGATAAAAGCTACCTTATCTTTCATTAAGGTAGAAAATTTTTGTTATACAACATGCCCCTTGAAAATTGGAGATAGGCACTGCAAAAAGAAGGTAAACACTAATGAAAATGGTTAGTGGTATTGTGGAAGATGTGATAAAAATTTCCCTGAATGTGATTATAAATATATACTTCAATGCAAAGTGGAAGACCATACTTCATTCACTTGGATTACAACTTTTGAAGAAGTGGCAGAAGAAATTATGGGTGTAACAACAAAAGAATTGAACATTTTGAAGCATGAAAAACAAGATGATGTTATGTTTTCGCACATTATACAAAAGGTCCTTTTGAACAGATATATCTCAGTTAGTTAATGCCATTTTTTCATGATATACTTCTTTGAACCCTAACTGTATCTTGAACTAAAATAAGCCTAATTGAACCCTAACTGTAACTTGAACTTGATTCTAATCATAACACTAATTGAATTCCAACCCTAACCCTAATTGAACTCGAACCCTAACTCTAATTGAACCTTGTTGTTGGGGTTAAATTAGGGTTCAATTAGCATTCTAGTTAAACCCTGATTGTAAGATTAACCAAAATAAGCCTAAATAAACCCTAACTATAACTTGAACTTGACCCTAATCATAACACTAATTAAATTCTATCCCTAACTAGGTAATTGAACCCTAATTCCAACCATAAACCTACTTGTTAAACCCTAACCCTAAATCTTATTGAACCTTATTTTTAGGGTTCAATTAGGGTTTAATTAGCATTCTAGGATGGAGATTAAGGTTAGGTTAGGGTTAGAGTTGTGAATATCTTAATATTAGCTTATAGATTTGAACCCAACTATAATCATAATTGAATCCTAACCCTAACCCTAATTAAACTCTAATTCTAACCCTAACACTAACCATAATTAAATTCTCACTCTAACCCTAATCATAATTAAATCCTATTGTTAGGGTTGAATTAGGGTTAGGTTTAGGGTTCAATTAGAGTTCTCGTATAAATCTTGGGGTTAAGGTTATTTATTTCTTGATATTAGTTTATAAATTTGACATTAATGATAACTATATTAAAGAAAGAAAAGCTAGTATATATTTTTATTGGTATGTGAAATTAAGTACTAATAGGGTTAGAATTATTAATGTCTTAACATGTTAGTTTATAAATTTGACATTAATGAAAAATATTACAAACAAAAGTAAGTATTTTAATCTAGAATTTTATTTGTATGTGAAATGAAGTATTATTAGAATTAGAATTATTAATCATAAAAAATAATTAATCAAATCACAACAATATTTGTAAAGCTTAGAATTAATTATAAAATTAAACTAAATTTTAATTTCTAAAATTTATATAGTATTTATTATCTAGTTTTGAAAATAATCATTTAAATTATAGTAATTATCTACTACAAATAAATTAAATTAAAAATAAATTTTATTTTTAAAATAATTCAACAATTATTAATTATAATTTTAGAATAAATTGAGATATATATATATATGACTAAATTACGGGGTTTGAACCTTGGTGGAAAGAACAACAATGCCACCTATAAACCATCACACCATGCCAATACCGACATATTGTTCTTTAAATTTGAATAACCAATCATTTTGTAAATTAATAATCAAATCACCACAATGTGTGTCTATATATATATATATATTATATATATATATTACAAGAATAAGTATTTAAATTGAATACCGGCTTATTTTTATATTTTTGAGTTGAATTGTGTTCTTTAAATTTGAATAACCAATCATAAAGCAAATAAATAATCAAATCAACACAATATTTAAAAACTTAAATTTCATTTTAAAATTAAACTAAATTCCATTTTCTAAAATTCATAGAATATTTATTACTTAATTATTAAATTCATATGGAATGTAAGGGGCCTAAACAATGGCCCTAGACAAAAGGTTGTTCGTGAGTTGGTTAGAAGTCAATCTCCTGATGTTTTGTTCCTACAGGAGACTAAGGTTTCTGTGGAATGCATGCTTGGTTTATCCCCTAAGTTGTGGGGCAGTGGCAAATGTTAGTGTGTTGGTGCTCAAGGGTCTGCGGGTGGAGTGGCTTGCCTTTGGAATCCTCAGAGGATTTGCCCTCTCTAGAGGATGGCCAGCAAGTTCTCTATCTCAATGATCGCTTCCTATTTTGAGACCGGGGAGTCTATCCTCCTCTCTAATATCTATGCACCTATTGAGTTTCAAGGTAAACAAATTCTATGGTCTCATATTAGATTTGTTCGGAGCATGGTGCCTTTTCATCCTTGGATTATGGCTGGGGACTTTAATGCTATTTGTGAGCTAGCTGAAAAGCGGGGGGGTATTGCTAGGTTGGAGCCTTCTGCGATGCTTCTTCAGGATAATATCTCTGCTTTGAATCTTGTTGATGTCAAGCCTAATAATGGATTATTCACCTGGAACAATCGAAGGATTGGGAATAACTGCATCTCTGAAAGACTTGACCGGTTCTTGGTTTCCTGTTTCTGGGTTGGTGGATTATGGTCTTCTAGCTCTGAAATTTTGGATTGGAGGGGGTCTGACCATTGGCCTATCAAGCTTGTAGTTTCTTCAGTTAGTGTGCCTCGGTCACCCCCTTTTAAGTTCCAGATTATGTGGCTGCGTGAACCCTCTCTTCATGACTATGTGGAAAAATGGTGGAAAGAGGGTAGACCCGCTTATGGTACGGCAATGTACACCTTTGCTAAGCTTCTCCAATTTGTTAAATACCAGCTTAAACACTAGAATCGACAGTGCTTTGGGAAAATTTTCCATGCTAAGGCTGCTGCCTAGGTGGAGTTGGATAGCATTACAAGAGTGATCAGGGAGGAAGGTGTGACTGCGTATTTACTTCAAGAGGAGGCCAGGGCATGGAAAGTGCTGGAGGAGTGTGAGTTGAGGGAGGAAATATATTGGAAACAGAAGGCAAGGGTTGAATGGCTTCAGGAGGGAGATAAAAATATGGCCTTCTTCAATTCGGTCAAAGCCAAGCGACATGGGAATTTAATTTCTGTTATGGTGAATGACACTGGTGAGCATCTATCCTCTTTCAAGGATATTTCTTGTGAAGCCATGCAGTACTTTGCTACCTTATTTAGGGAGGACTCACAGGGGGCTTCCGATGAGGAGGCTCAAGTTCTATCTTGTATCCCTTCTCTGGTTACTATGGAGATGAATGAATGTCTCATGAGGGATATTTCAATCGAAGAGCTTGAGAGAACGGTGTTCCAGATGAAGAGAGGGAAAGCTCCAGGCCCTGATGGCTTTCCGGTGGAGTTCTTTCAAGAATTCTGGGATATTATTAAGCTTGACTTATTGGCTGTTGTCCAGGAATCTCAGGAAAACAAGCAGATGTTACGGGCTTTGAATTCCACCTTCCTTGCTCTCATCCCCAAATCTGATGGAGCAAACAAGTTAAGCCAATTTAGACCCATCTCTCTTTGTAATGTGATTTACAAAATCATCTCTAAAGTAATTGCGGATAGGATGAAAATTTGGCTTAGAGTGTTAATTTCCGAGGAGCAGAGTGGCTTTGTTGCGGGAAGGAAAATTCTGGATGGGGTGGTTATTGCTACAGAGTCTATTCATTCTATGGCTAACTCCACTGATAAGGCTATGTTCATCAAGTTGGACATGGCAAAGGCTTATGACAGAGTTCGATGATCCTTCCTTTGGAAGATCCTTAGTGCTTTTGGGTTTGGGGATGATTGGATTCGGTGGGTCAAGAGTTGCGTGACTTCTGTATCCTTCTCTGTTTTAATTAATGGTGAACCCTTAGAGCTTTTTGGTGCCTCTCGGGGATTGCGTCAAGGTGATCCATTATCTCCATACTTGTTTTTGCTCTTTGTTGAAGGTTTGGGTCAGTTGTTGAGAAGGAATGTGGAGAGGGGTATCATTCAGGGATGGCGTTGGGGTGGTAATATTCCCCCACAGTCTCATTTACAGTTTGTGGATGATATTGCTTTGATGGGTATGGCTACAATCAGGGAGGCTACAAACTTGCGTGCGGTGTTGGATGTTTATCTGACCGCCTCAGGTCAAATGATAAATGAAGGTAAATCCTCCATCTTCTTCTTCAATACTCCTAATCCAATTCAAAGGAGGATTGCTATTATTTTAAGGTTTCAGTCTGGAGCCCTCCCTTTGATCTATCTTGGAATTCCTATCTCTGACAAAAGGATGTCTAGGGATTCATGGCAGAATATTCTGGAAAAGTTTCAGATGAAGGTTAACCATTGGACCCATAGATGGTTATCCTTTGTTGGTCGTGTTTAGTTGATCAATTCTATGGTTCAAGCTCTTCCCATTTACAGATGCATGCTCCAGGTGGCCCCAGTTGGTTTTCTTCAAGAACTTGATGCTTTATCTAGACAATTTTTATGGGCAGGTAATTTATCATCATCCAAATGGAGCTTGGTTAAATGGGAGCTTTTTTGTAGTCCGAGGCAATATGGGGGTCTTGGTTTAAGGCAGTCATCTTTTTCTGGGGTGGCGCTTGCTGCCAAGCTATATTGGAGGTGGTGTGTGGAGCAAGATCAAACCTGGGCCAAGATTTTACTTCATAAATATTTTTTGGGAATCCCTCAGATGGATATTCCTCGCTATCCCTTAGTGGGGAAAGGATCGGTTATTTGGAGTACGCTTAAGAAGGGGGCTGCTCTAGTTAAGGACGGCTTATTCTGGATCTGCAAAAGTGGGTTTGAGGCTCAATTTTGGTTGGATGCTTGGGATGGTTTTCCTCCCATTGTTTCTCAGTTTCCTAACCTCTTGCCCCTTTGTCAAAGATTCCTTGAGGCTGGGTGGGACAAGGTGAGAGACTTTAAGTCTGTTTCTTCTCAAGGATAGTTAATGACAGCTAGATGGAAGAATCCTAAGGAGTGGCCTGTGGTAGGTATGGTGGAGGAATGTGCGGAATTGCAAAGCATCCTCTCTAGTAGGACTTGTAGTTCCCTTCTGGGTGGAGATGTTTTATCTTGGTCTCCCAACCCTAAGGGTGTTTATACTATTTCCTCTGGTTATCAGGTGTTGTTATCTCACAAGCTGGATGGGGTGGAGGTTCGTTGGTGGAAGAATGTTTGGAACAAGTTTTCTTGGCCAAAGTGTAATTGCTTCATTTGGACTTTGACCTGGAATAAGTGTTTGACCTGGGATAATATTCAAAAGAGGGGATTTCAGGGACCTTCCATGTGTGTGTTGTGTGGGGATGGAGAAGAGGATTCTGCGCACTTGTTTTTTCATTGCCCCTTTGCTCTGAGGCTATGGCACTTGTGGTGGGAAGCTTGGAGAGTTCCTTGTGTCCATGCTTCCTCTCTAGTAGATTTCTAGCGTAGTCTAGGTAGACCTCCTACTACAACATCTTTCCTTCAAGACGTGTGGCATGTGGGGCCTACATTCCTTCTTTGGCAGATTTGGCTGGAGCAGAATCATAGAATTTTCTGAGGTGAAAAGTTGATTATTCAACAAGTTTGGCAGAGAATTATGGGTATGGTTCGGGAGACTGTGGAAGCAAAGTGTGAGGTTGATTTTCCCTTAGAGAAAGGGGATGCTGAGAAGTTGGAGAGATTGGGACTTCAGGCGTTGTCTTTGGTGTCAACTTGTGTTTGAAGAGGAAGGCAAGCAAAAATGAAAGTTATGAGAGTGGGTAAATGGTTTCCCCCTCCTGCTGGAATTTTGAAGATTAATACTGATGGTTCCTCAAAAGGAAATCCTGGGCTTGCTGGAATTGGTGGAGTTGGTAAAGATTCCACAGGCTTAGTGGTCTTCTTCTTCTCTTCTTTCGATGGGACAAAGACTGTTAACCTTATGGAAGGTCTTGCGATATTCTCTGCCCTTGAACAGGCTTATGCTTTGGGGTGGAGGAAAGTTATATGTGAATCTGACTCACAGGTTTTGGTTAATTTGCTTAAAGATCAGAAGGTGGCTGATGTCAGTTGGCAGTTAGCTAGGATGGTGCAACAAATTCTACAGATTAGCTCCTTGATGGAGGAGGTTTTGTTTGTCCATATTCTAAGGGAGTGGAATAAAGCTGCAGATTGCTTGGCGAAATGGGCCTCGACGCATCTTGATGGCTGGAGGATTGAGGGGTGGGATCATATTTCCCAAGATCCCCACCATGAATTGAACAAGATTATTGCAGAGGATGGCGATGGGATTGGTGATGGATGATGTTGTTTCTTGCTTTGCTTTGTTGTATTTTGTTTTCCTGTGGTTTAGGCCCTTTGCTTTGTTGTAGTGCTCTTCTCTGATTATCAATAAAGTTTTTGCCCCTTTTTATAATTTTTTTTTATTAAATTCATAATTAATTAAATTATAATGATTATGTGATATAAATGAATTAAATTTAAATAGAAGTACATGTTCCTTTTAAAATAATTCAACAATCAAAGACTAAAATTTAAATTTAAAAGTATTCTTTATATTGTATTTTTTTCATTTTTACATACAAAATATAAAATATTTGAAGTTGATAAGTTTTAAATTTATTAATTATGATGATATCCAAAAACTGAAAAAGATTCAAAATAATGAAATAGATTAATTACAAGTGACAACACACAAAATTCTACACTCGTCAATACTAACCATGAAAGTTGCATGGAATTTAATTTGAACATCTATGAATCTTTCGTCTTATATCTAATTATTTTTTAAAATGTTTAAGTTGTATACTTGATACGTAATTGAAAAATAATAGTTTAGATTGTATATTTTGTTAATAATTTAATGATATTTGTATTGTGAAATTAAAATAATAATTTAAGAGTAAATGTTCAAAACGATCATTTATTCAATATATATATGTAAAAATTTAAATAACAATTAAAAGAAAATGTTAAAAGATTGTATATTTTATGAATATTTTAATAATTATTATCTTGAAAATTTTAAAATTAATTTCAAAAAAATCTTCATTAAAAATATTATACTTTATTGAATGGTGGTCATATAAACAAGTAAATAAATGAATAGAATGGAAAACATAACAAGTATACAATTTTGAAGAGTTCAAAAAAATTCTTAAAAATTGCTAAATATTTTTTTGATTATGGTATTTGTGGCAAAAAAACCTAGAAAAGTTGCGCGATAAAAAGTTTATGCTTCCTGAAAATCCGCCCTTATCGCGCAAAGTTTATTAGCCAATAAAATTGAGGAAAATTAATTTTTGAAATTTGAAAAGTTAAAAATCTTGCATGTTTACTTTAACTATATACAAATATTTGTCAAATAGAAAAAAAGTTGAGTTCTCATTTGTTAAAATGAAAGTTATTAATAACTTGTTAAAGAAAAGGGGTCACCTATAATTCCTTGGCAGAAACTAAAAATGTGATTGTAAAAAAAATACAACTTAATGAGTGAACATACATTTAAAGTTAAAAGTGAAATTATAAAACAAATTGTAAATTTATTTTATTTTTCTTCTATAAATATAATTTTTTTATTTTTTGTCCGCCTAGTAATGCCCACTTCTCCTTTTAATGAATGTTTTATTTTGCAAGGGTTGATTTAGTGTTGCCGTTGATCTATTTCCTACAGATATCAACAGTGCCCGCCATCCCATGATCAAGACTTGAAGGATCGTGATATCACGGGCGGGCACCACGTGTCCTATCTGGGGGATCAAATTTGAGCTATCACTGACCAACTGCCATTTGATTTGAGCCATTCCCCGCCATCCCACGATAGTGCTTGGGTTGATTGTGAAATCACGAGTGGGTGCCACGTGTCTCATCCGATGAAGCCTAAAGAGTAAAAGAAACACTAACCAACTTTAAATGTATTAAGGGGCGAATTACTAAAGTGTTCTCCAGACGCACATGTTCTAAATCGACGAATATGTTATAATCTCACTGGAAAAGCTGCTCGAAGGTTAACGACATGGCTGGTGACTGTGTTAAAGGAACGAGATCAATGACGCCCACTATCCCGCAATTAGGGATTACAGGGATCACGATATCACGGGTGAGTGCCATGTGCCCTTCCTAAAGGATGAAATCTTTGTGACCATTGATGAGTTGTCTCTTCAAGATTGACGGTGCCTGCCATCCCACAATTAGGAATTTTGGGATCATGATGTCGTGGGTGCCTGCCACGTGTCTCATCTAATGAAGCCTAAGGAGTGAAGAAAGCGTTCACCGGTTTTAAATGTATTACGAGGCAGATTACTAATGTGCTTGTAAGATGCACGTGTTTTATTTCAATGCAGATTTTATGATTTTAAGGGAAAAGCTGCTCGACAGTTAAAGGAAGGATGGCGACCATTTTTGAAGGAGTAGGATTTATGGTAAAAAAATCGACAGTGCCCGCCATCCCGCAATGGTAAATCAAAGGATTGTGATATTGCGGGAAACTACCACGTGGCATTCCTTTGCGGCGTATGACATAGTGGGCCCCTTTATTGCTGTGTTGGCGATTATGTTAGCCTGTTTTGAAGATGGTTGTCGATGATTTGATCAAACTGAAGGATCAATAACTCAAATTTAAATATGTATCAAATTATGGTTAGAGCCCTTTGTGCAGCCTACGAGTGGGCTTTAATGGCGGATGAGACATCTACTAGCAGGATTTGATCGACATAAAATCAATTTACTCATCTCATTTGTATCACAAAGCATCCAAGTATTTCATGAAAATAGTTTCAGACCCAAAGGTGAAATTATGAGCAGCTGCAGCCAGAAATTGAAGTTTGTGCGAAAAAAGTCGTGAGTTAATTTTCTTTGTTTCCCAGTCATTTTGCACCTAAATTTGGGAAAGGGGGGTCTGCTATGCTTGTCACTGAGCTCATTAAAATCTTTTGTTAGGGCTATTGTTTAATCATAAATTGTGAGAAATTACGGTATTTTTATTTTGTAATTTCCTATCTTTTTTTAGTCATAGCCACTTGAAGTGTAACATTGTAGTGAGGCCCTAGTTTATCTAAAATAGTGCCAACCAAGCAGCACTTTGGCCACATTGAGTATTTGAAAAGAAACTTGTATGATGATTTCCTAGATCAATTTCCATTATCAACAAATGAGAGAAGGAAAGGTTTGGTGTTGATGAGAGGGAAAATCCTAGGGGAGGGGTTGGTGTGTAATAATTCCAACATTGCTGATGCTAGGGTTCCACTCACAGGCTTAGAAATGTTCATATTATGGTATGGATAGAGGAATTTCCATCATCCTTTTTCAAATGAATGGATGTACGACATGGGAAAGCTGGTTGTTCCAAATATGTTCCTTGATGTGGACTTACTTAGAGAAATGGCCAAAAGATATGACCCTATCACATGGGTAATCAAAGATAATGATGGAGGGGTTTTATTAGAAATTAACAGAGATGTTATCTAACACACTTTTGATTTGAGTGAGCCAAGTGATGACTTGGTTCCTATTAATCTTGAAGAAATGAAGCAGGAATATACAAAATTGAAATCTCTTTTTAGGGTTAAGCTGCTTCCACCTCATCTGGTTAAGGCAGGGGGTTCACAATTTCACATCAGCCCTAGTGACCAAGAACCCTTTAGATTGAATTGTTTTGGAAAGCCTTTCCTGGCTACTTTCTATTCACTATGTCAGATTTTGGGTTTCAGCCCTGGTGCAGTAATGTCGATTACATACATGTTCATGGGGGTGCAAATACAACACCCTAACTTCTCTGTAACATATGAATTTGCTTCTTTTTTGGTGGAGAGGATAGATGAAGGACTATCAAAGCTACAGAATGGTGATACTGGTACTCAATTCTTTCGGTATTCCATGTTGATGCATATGTTCTTGTTTAGGAATGTTGATTTCTTTGTTGAGAAGATGAACTTAAGACAATTAGTTAATGGAGAAAGATTGCTAATACAGATATGGGCTGCAGATTTGTCCTGTAATAAGGAAAGCACCAGTTATGTGCAATTTGATAATTGTTTTACTACAAGATTGAGGGCTAGATTGATGGTAAATATACCTAGGATCCCTCAAGAAGTGCATGATTTCCTTAGGCCGAAGGAGAGGAAACCAGAATTGAGGGTTTTACATAACTAGGGTGACATTATCCCATATCCAATCAGCACTGTCCTGAAAATATATGGATTTCAAGGAACCCCTCACATACTACCATACAATGTGCCACTAAGACTAGGGTTTGCAGAAGTTATGTGGAAAATGGAGTGTATTCATGAAGATAACCTAACTGGAAATGGGAAGGGAACATTATTCCCTGATTATATAGTAGTGTCTAACTTTATATTTTCAAAGGGAGGTTGGACACATTTTCACAAATTCTTTGTTGATTACCATTTGAGATTTGGTCCAAGCCGACAACATGGTCCTGAAGGTTTCTTTGCTCTTTTCAGACAAAGAATAAAAGATGGCCAATTTGCACATGAGTTCAATTTCCCTAAGGACCTGATCAGGAATGAATTTGATTTAAATAGACAGAAATTGAACAAGTAAAAGTGGATAGCTTTTAGTAAGCTACTAGATATTGTGCATGAAATGGATCCGACGTATGATCCATTGATGGAATTTACTCCATACCACAAGAGAATTGATTTTTTAATGAAGAATTTCAAGGAGATAATGGACACCTTGACAACCAAAAAGATAAATTTAAGGCTAAGTCTGGATATGCAAGGAAAAAGTGATATGCCAATTGAAACAAGGTGAATATGTTAGCCTACAGAAAGGTGGCCCATCTATAGGAGGAAAAGGGATACTGGCAGTGATGAGGAAGAAGTAGACAAAAAAGGGAAGAAAATAATGAAGGTGCCTTCACGACCAGTCCCAAAATTAAAAGTACCTAGGGCTGTCAAAATCATTGAATTAAAATCTTCACCAGAGCACAGTCCCCCATCACCACCACCTGAGCCAAGCCCTAAGAGGCAAAAAACTGATCACCTACCTAAGGATCTCACTGATGAAATTATTGTTATTGATCAAGACATGCAGGTTGGTATGTCATCCCCTCCTAGGTCAGTTGAATTGGTTCTATCTGATTTGGATATGAAGGGTAAGAGTGTGCAAGATGGAAGAATGAAGGATTGCAAGGAGTTCTTAGATGATAATGCATTTGTAAAGACTCCTATATTCTTGCAATTGGCATGGAGGATGAAATTTGAGGAATATCAAAATAAATGCAAGGAGAGAAGAGAACTAAGGCCTGACAGGTTAGATCAGGAGAATGATGAAGAAGTGAAAGCTGAACTAATGGAAGAGTTCAAAAATATCACTCCTGAAGAAGGAAGACAACTAGTGAATTAGGCTGGTGTTTTGATTTTACCTGAATGGGACATCGCAGATGCAATGGCTTTCAATGCCATTATGAAGTCCAAGAATCCTTTTCAGGATTCTGAAGAAGAAGTTAAGGCAGCATTACAAAACTTTTCCTTTAGTGAAGAATATGAGACCTTGGCAATTTGGGCATTGGCTCCACAAGGAAGAAAGCTAGACATTGCTAATATTAATCCAAAGTTCAAAGGAGGATTAATAATAAAGAGGGCTTTAGAGACTACAACAACTGAAGCCACTAGTTTAACTATGAATGTGGCCAAGTTGGCCCAAAAGATTGTTGAAAGGGAGGAGGCTGAAAGAAATAGCCTAATGGACAAGTATAACATTTTAATTTAAGAATATAGTAAAATGCAACAGAGGAATGTTGAGCTGCAAACTGAAGTAGAAAGGTTCAAGTATAGACATACTGGGGAAACATCCAATGCTCCAGGAACTAGCACATCACCTCCCACAGTAGGGTCAATGCCTCTTGCTTCTCCAAATGTTTCTACACTAGGGTCTCCCATTCAAAATCCTGCTCTTACCCCTCCTCTAGAAAAAGTTGATGAAGAAACAGAGTGCTCTCCAACAAAGAGGCAGCTCATGCAGAAAATTGATCAATTACAGACATCACTAAGGGTAAAAGAGGAGGGTTTTCTTTCAAAAAAAAAGAAATTGTTACTCTTGTTTTGGAGTATTTAAATGAAAAGGTGGATAATAAACTACCCTCTATACATTCTTTGTATTCTTTGCTATTTGAAGCAATAAATAATATTGATAGGGATCAGGGGATAGTGATTCCAATAATTCAAAATTGGATCCCTAGGGAAAATAATCTAGATGTTATGAATAAAGCCTCAAGGTTTGATGTAAATAACATGCCCCAATCATTGAAGCCTACTTATATATTAGTTAAATCATTGCAAGGTTTTCAAACCTTACCAGATGATCTAAGTAGGAAGATTAGGGTAACACACTATTACCTGATATAACTGATGAGCAGGGGGGAATCAAAACACTCCAACAATGGCAGGATCAAGCAAGTGAAGTCATCAATAATTAAATTAAAATAATTTGTGATGACTCAGATGATGATTTGTTGGTAAATTGTATGGATAAGATTATTGGTACCAGCTCATTTTTGGAATCTTTTAAAAGAGATGCTAATCAGGTAGCGGTAAAGTATTTTCCTTATAGTACAAAGGTAAAAAAGGTGATTAATTTTGATAGGCCAACTGATGAAGAATACCAGAGGTGGGTGGCTAAGTATTTGAATGATGATGAGTAAAAAGAGTGGGCTACCAATAGGTGGCAAATTAGATGTTGTGGTTACAGCATTTCCAGTTTTGTATGGATGACTTTCTTGGCATGGGTTTCGCGTGGTTTTTTGTTATTGCATCAACCTTCCTCCACCGACATGATGAACAAAAATATGCTCCAAGATGATTGCTATTGTAACAATTTTTGAACAAGAATATTTTTCAAGGTGGTGGCTATTGTAAAAAAATTTGGAATATCACCAGGTGCTCCAATTGACTGGTGACAGGTGTACTTTCTAGCCCGGTGCTTGTTTTCTCCTTCATTTTCTATAGAAGATTTCAAGGCCATAGCGGGTTAGCAGTTGAATAATTTTTATCAGGTCTAGGTGAAGAGTTGTAAAGTGGTGTAAAAGTCCAATGGTTTAGAGAAATGCAATTTAGGTTTTGTGAGTCCTCACATTATGTAATAGGTTTTGAGTTCATAGAGATTTAATGTTGTATAGCAGTGATTACTAGCATTTGAGTTGAAGAAAATAAAATTAGAACTCATGTCTCTCCATTGTACATGCATATCTAAACTTTCAGTAAATAACTAAGGGTTGTTTTATCCATCTCACTATTGTGGTGTGTATGATTCTATTTTGCTTTAATTCAAGGAATTAATCAAAATGCTTGAATGGGATTATAGGCAGATATGTGTTGTATAAGGATTTGATAAGTAGTCCTAGGTTAGAATGCACACTGATGAAATTGTAATGCAATATTGTCAGGGATCTTATATATGATGTATTAAATCTGTTATAAACCTCTAAATGCTTATGAATTTGACTCCTGCAATGGATATATGGCACTAATCTAAGTTGTAATTATTCGTGTAGTTCAGTATTTGTTTGTCTTTGCCTAGAGCTTGCTACAAAGTGCAAATCATTGACTATCTTATACAATGGATTGTGTTTAGTTATCTCATGCTCTAGATAGTTGATATTGTCTATGAACAACCAATTCTAGTTGATATTATCTTATTGTGTTGAGCTATTAAGTGAGATCATCTGCTATTGTTAATGTTGTTTATAATAATGGTGCAGAGCTTGTAAACACATTAAGGGATCACCCTCACGGGTCTTGTAGAGCCCGAAGTGTACGATGCTTTTAAAGTCCTTGTCAGTTGGTCCGGTCCCTTCGAGCTGCCTTCGATTGGAATTGGCAATTCCATAGGTATATTAAAAGACAAACTTGGTTACATTATAAAAAGAACCAACATACACGTCAACCACTGAACAACCACCTCTACAACTGACTTTTTAATCTTTTATGATCACATGAAACATAAAACACATTAATTTCAAGGTTGTTAATATCACTATTGAAATGTCTTAATTTTTGACCTTTCAAACATTAAAAAGTACATCATTAAATTAATTATGTAATAGCATAAAAATTAAAAACATCATGAATTAATTATGTAACCACATAAGTCAAATATAATTCTATCAAGAAATTAATATCAAATAGATAATATAATCACATAACTTATACATTTCAATGTCATTGATCTTCTTCTTCATCCAACTCTTTTTCTGTATCAACCGATCCAGATTCGACATTGTAAGAATTGGTCATATCATCATCATCATCATTGATATCAATTTCAATAATATCATCATCCACACAGATGTCATCTTCATGAACATTAACTCCTACATCATCATCATCTAGTTCCTCCTCTTCGACATCTTCATCAAGGACATCATCAACTAACCATTGATCCAGATCATCATCTACATCATCTTCTTGTTCTTCGGTATCTTCTTCTTCAACCACATTATACTTTACCGACCTTCCTCTTGGATCATGTCTAACAACAAATGACCAACCCGGTTTACCTAGAACCTCTAAGTAAAATACCTGCTCACATTGGCTTAGAAGAACATAGGGCTCATTTTCAGCTCGCTCAATCAACCTTGTATTAACCATGGAAAATCCATTATCATGTTCAATAACAGTTCTCTTAGGATCATTTTCATTCAATCATAGCCTATACCATAGGACAATGAACAAAATTAATCTAAAGGACTTAAAGTCACACTCAAGTATATCATCCAAAATCCCATAGTATCAATTTTTTGAGACTTCTAGATGTATGTCATTTCTAGATGAAACATTAGTCACCTGAAAGACTGTAGTTATACCAGAATCACAAGTTTTCTTCATATCATCCAACATTTTGATTCAAAATTTACAACCATTGCACCACATAGCCTTGTGGTGTTTCACCTACAATATGTCAAACATGTAAAAATTATTGCAATATCGTCAATTGATAAACATATTTATTCTTGGTGGAATGTATGCAAAGAAAACAATCTCAAGATATATATACATCAATATACTTGAAAATAATTAAATAATATAGGTGATTAATATATTTATACGTACCTATTTATCTCTTAAACCATATGCTAAATCAATTTCCCTTTGTGTAACATTGGAATCTCCATTACGATGAGCTTCTTTAACCAATGAAGCCACACCTTCCCATGTTAATGCGCGACTAAATTGTTGACATCATTCAATCCATACCGTTATCCAATCAAGATTGTTGGTGACGTACAAATGTAGTGCATCCCACTCTCGACCAACTGTACCAAAATAAATTGAAATTCACAAACGACGTATAATTAGTTAAATACCACAGTATACGACCTTAATTTATAATTGATGTATATTGAAGATTAAAAATTAAATAAGTACAATATACATAAAAACCATATGTAAAATACATTCCAATTAATCTCCATGACCATCTTATAATTACCTCTCACTTTCCTCAATCTACCTTTCCCCAACAGGTACTCCCCTTCGAATTTGTTAATGGAGTTGGGATCCCAAATGCGATCTAGATGGATCTTTGTTGCAAAATTAGGAAGATATTCACTAATGTACACCATGGTCTAGAATACCATATATCCCTCCACTATAGAACCCTCAGGATGTGCTCTTTGTCTAACCAAAACCTTCAAAAATTTCAAGTGCCTCTCAACCATCCACATTGACCTTGTGTGTACAGGTCCATACAATTCAATCTCCTCAACTTGGTGTATGAGGTAGTGTTCTTGTGCATTGAAAAATGTTGAAGATAGACACTTTTGCATTTCACACATTAGACGAGGAATTTTTCTCTTCCAATAATTTATATCTTCTTTATGGATTTCTTTAGATGATAGCCATCTACCTAGAGTGATTCAAAGTTACAAATAACGAGATTTAACAAAAATATACAGTATATTACATAACAAGTAAAACAAATGGAAATTATAAGATGTGTACAATGAATTGAAAAAATATCGCTACTTACCTCATGTATTTTCCAATATCATATATAACTTGCTTGACATTGTTGTCAAAGTTGTTTGGGAGAGATAAAGGTAGAACGTACTACAACAATTATAAAATGATCTTTTCATTATTTTTCCAAAAGTAGTAAACACAATACATTGAAAAGTACATGCATTATACAAGTGTATATAATATACCAGAATAATTACCTTAATGAAGGTATGCCAATCATGCGTTTTCATCCTTAACCCAAATTCACCTTTCTTTGTTATTATATTGTTTATGTTCGCAGCAAATCCTGTGGGAAATCATTTTTTTTTGTATGACTTATTTTATAGCATTGCTTTGCTGCTCTGTTAATAACCAAGGAAGGGCACTTATATTAATTTGGTCTCTATCACTATTTAATTGAATGACATTTTTCAATGCATGATTGGCTTCCTGAATGTCACTACAAATTTTGACAATTTTTTCTTTGTCATGCCTTCCATCCAATATTTTCCATAACGTTTATATTATATTCTTTTCGGATATGCATTGTATCAAACAAATGCACAATTTGTATGGTATTACTCATAGTGAGCTGACCTACTAAATTTTCTCGGATAACTTTTCAGTCCGCGTGGAACCAATCATTAATGCGGCGACTTCATTAAGCATATAGTTAAACAAATTAACAAGCGACAATCATTATGGGTTACAAACGTATGATAGCACCTTGCCAATATAAAATATAAATTCAAACATATAAGTATATGATAGATAAATGGTGATCCACGATATATAATATTGACAATTAATTCTATTATATTCCAACTTCCATAGGTGGTATTCTTATTGGTTTTGATGTAGTCTCCTCTTTCCCCATTGAAAAGATGTTTTGATGATTCGATACTTATTATTTCTATGGAGGAAGTGCCTATACTCATCAAACACCTGCTTTCCTAAACTTGTTGAACGACGAGATTTCATCTTTGGACCACAAATTGGACATGCAAATTTTCCCTTTGTTTGAAGACCTGCAAGATGATATATAATTGGATTAAATATGTCAATTTTTATAATTATATATAATGAATAGATTATTTTAAATACATTCATGATATCTACTTCATCAAATTAAATATTCAATGTTATTAGTTTCCACAATCCACATAGAATATGAGAGAGAGCAATTTGCGGATTAGATTGTGTAAGCTTTTGGATAAACGTTTGGGATCACTCTGTGATCCATCATCAGGAATAGAGAGCTCAAGGAGATGGATCGGAGTGTGATCGAAGCGTCGATCAAAAATCTCTTACACAATCTATCAGTACTCTCAAATATATTGTTAAAGTGCAGTCAAACGTTATAACATACCACAAAATGTGTTAGCCTTGGGGCATCCTGAATTGTCCATACAAGCATTGCATGGAATTGAAATTGTCTTTGTCCTATTGGTCTGGAGATGTCATACATAGTGACACCATACCATAATTTTAGTAACTCATCGATAAAAGGCTCGATATATACATTCATATTTTTAACTTGGTACTTACCTAGTTGAATGAACATAAACATTACATAATTATTATAACCATTTTACTACAATATATATAAATTAATGTACATGACTATTGAATGGAAAAAATATAATTCATTATGCAACAAATAAGACAAATGAGATGCTACTACGTTAAAGAAAATTGATGAAAACAAATACCTGGAACAATCATTGACAACATTATGTGCTCCCTCTTTATTGACATCCATGGAGGAATGTTATTGTTGATAACAAAATTAGGCTACACTAAGTAAATAGATCTTAGCTCTCCAAGTGGATTGACACCGTCCTCTCCTAATGAAAGCCTAAGATTACGAGGTTCTTCTTTAAAGTGTGGCAATTTTTTGTCCATGTCCCTAAATGTAGAACCATCTACAAGCATTCGAAGAATGTCATCTCCACTTCTATTCTGTGCATGGTAATCCATCAATTGCGCTAAGCTTTCACACCTAAATAATTGTTACATATGTGGAATAATGAGAATATAACGAAGAACCTTGCGAGGAACCTTTTTTGTTAGTTGATTTGTTCGATATCTACTAATATGACATTCTGGGCATTCTATTGCAAATTCCTATTGTTTATGATATATAATATGATCATTGGGACATGCATCTATTGCTTGATACTCCATTCCGATATCTTTCATAATGGTACATAAATCTCGGTATGAGTGAGTAAAATATTTGATGGTGGTAACAAAAATTCACCAATCAATCTACAATAAAAAATAATTTGTTCATATAAAGAATATTAATGGTACATATTTCATCCTTTATTTACTAGTGCTGAACTAACAACAATTAAAATAAATGAAAAAAGATGACATATATGACATACCTTAACATCTGTGAGATTGCTATGTTTGATAAACCATTCATAACCTTCAAGTTCAACAACAACAATACAGCAGAGAGAAGAGTTGTTTCAGAGCCTTCATAAAGGGGCTCATATGCCTTGTCAAGTACAAGTAAATCATGAACATCATCAAAATCATCTTGATCATCATGATCAGCTCTACCACTAAATGTGGCATGGATCAATGTATTCGTATCATCATCTTCAACTATGTTTTCTGGCACATGATCATCTTCTTCCATAGGATCATTAACTTCATCTTTGATATTCACAGCTCCATGTTCATTCGCTTGCAAAACCACATTATCCGGGCCATGATAATTCATATCATCTACCCTAGGGCGCCCCACCTTTATAATAATGATAGACATAAATAAACTATGATCATGATCAAGTGATTATATATATATAATGTTAAAACAATATGAACATTTACAAATTCAATCAACATAAACACATATAATGAACAACTTACCAATGGACGATAATCATGCCCCCTTCAAT
The DNA here is from genome assembly GCA_007258455.2 of Sequoia sempervirens. Lineage (NCBI taxonomy): Eukaryota > Viridiplantae > Streptophyta > Pinopsida > Cupressales > Cupressaceae > Sequoia > Sequoia sempervirens. Next base: position 13,475 of record VDFB02019973.1, on the reverse strand, counting down.
GTGACCATGTTGCCTACAATGTTTCTCATCTGTTGTGATTAAAAGTCATCTCGTCTTTAATCCCTTGCAATTATTGCAAGGACAATAACATTTCCCATCACCCTTTCTTTTCAATTTAGCCCACAATCTATCAAGTGTCTCTTCATTTTGTTCTGGACTAATGTTATCTGACATGATTTTTCTTTACCAAGCTTGACTATTTAGATCTTTAAAAAATATCAAACTCACACTCCAATAATTTTTATTCATAGACAGGTAACATAATCTAATAATTTTGATATTTTACACCTAAAAAATTTGGCATGCAACTACCCCTGCAAAAGAGAAGACAGTCTGAAGTTAATGACCCCAAAAAACACTTTACAATGCTAATTCCAAAACTTATTAAATTCTGATTTTACTATGATTTCCAACTATTAAGACTCCTAAAATCAGAATATTGAACTTGATCACAAAATTCTTACAACAATGGAGGTAGCGAGCTAGTAAGAGCAAGTGACCCATTCCTAAGGAGCAACGAGTCAGAATCATCATTGCTAATGTCAATACGGATTTATCCTTTTAGTTAAAGATGCGATGTGTCACTTCTTATGACGAGCTTATCCCTAGGGCCCTCAACATTGAGAGAGCCCTAATAAAAAACAACAGAAGCATTGATAAGAGCATGATTAGGGTACAAACCTTAGGCCTCCATAGAAACATAAACAATAACTATAGCGGATTAGTGAGGTTGCAATACCAGAAAGATTGAGACATTGTAGGTAATAACAAAATCTTGCAATCTAAAGATTGTAGCCAATAGCAATAACACTATGTAGCTTAGTGACATTTGTAAATGCAATCTACGGTAAGAAGAATGATAGTCACTTGAGATGTGATGGTCAAAAATAGGCTAAGTAGTGACAAAATAATAAATCTCAAACCTTGCATAGTAAAGTGGAGATTTTAACAGTGAGTTTCCTTACCCCCTTGCTGACCTTAAGGGTTTTTCAAATGCTTTTGGTAGTGTTAGACAAGGCAAATGCAATCAAGGAATAACTATCCAAATGAAGTAATAATGGTAATCATAGGTTTAATATTTCTTCTTAGCCATTAATATTGTATAATGGAGGTAGTATATTGGATGTTTGAGAAGTGTTTTGAGACTCACCAAAGATGGGAAAATATTGAATAATACTTTGTGGACTATGAAGTAGTGTCAATAAGGTTGAAGGATCTTAAGAACTACAATACCATGAAACAATGAGTCCCCTGTAGTAAGTAGGCAGTCTATAGGGCATAGTTTAATTTTATAGAAGGATGCTCATGAAAGAATTAAAGTGATAATGAGTGAGTTGTTTGAGATTGTAGGTGAGGGTGCAATACCCAGTCTTAAAGGAAGTTAGCAAAGCAGTAAATGTGCAAGAAAATTGAATCGTACACAAGAAACAATTCACAATGTTATCTTCCATAATGCCTTGAGTTTGAAGAAAAAATCTCATTATATGTTCATGATGAAAGTGGTGACCTTAATGGTCAATTACTGGCAACCATGATTTTAAAACATGCTATTGTGCTTATGGAGGCAACATTTTAAGCAAGGCAGTGAGTGGTGGTTTGGAACAATGGCAGGTATGAAGGACTTGCTTTATATGCATACTATGCAGTCTAGCTTAAGACAACATTCTTAGAAGATATTGAAGGTGGATTATGGAACTCAAGGGTTACCATGAAAAGGATTAAAGCAAAGACTAAGATCTATTTAAAAGCCACGGTCATGAAGATATTAAAGATGTCACATGCAAAAACCTAGTAGCTGAAGTAATGAATACAGTGCCAAAGAGGATAGTGTGCTCGAGTAGATTTAGGAGATCTCCACATTATCTAATTACAGGGAAATACATCATTTATTTATTTTTTTAAATTAAAAGAAATCATTCTAAACCCTATATAGGATAGATTGATACTTCAAAAAGCCTTTGAAGGAATTTGAGATTATGCAAATATATGTCAAGTAACATTCATAAGGTTTAGAAAATCTTGATCATTATCTAGAATAGCCCATTAAACATGGGTTGTGCTTGAATTCACTACATAATTGATATAGCACAACCACTTTGCATATCAACCAGAGTTATAGGCTCTTTATTGCAGCAAGAGGTAATCACTCTTCGATCATGCTATAATTACATCCTAACCTGTTAAACTTGAGACAACCTGAATGCACCCAATGATGATTGACACCTACATTATACAACCTAAATTAACTACATTATATGAGTGCCTCCATTTCTATCACAACATAGCCACATTAAACTTGGGTCACACATGAATGCATCATGTATTTGTTATAGCACAACTATGCCACATGAACAATACAATTATGGATCACATAATTATAGTCACAAGAATCTGTTCCTCGGTTGTGATCTTATGGTGATTCCACACAACAAAATCTGGACATGAAATTCTCAAAACCCTTAACCTCTAAAAATGATATCTGATGAGATGTTTTAAAATATGATTTTCAAACCTGGAACTACAAATCTGACTTCACAACTGAATTCTACAAAAAGACAATGACTACCCTCAACTTGGCGATATCTTCTTGAATTTTTTTTAATTTTTCCCAAGAAAATCATCCTTAGTTCTCCACAAACTGTCTCAAGTAGAGCAAAACACTTTCACAATAAATTAGGTGTGAACTCACTTTTCTTTATGTCGGCCACAATTTGAATTTTTTTATTTTTTCATGTTTTTCAAAAATTTGATGAAAATAATAGCTGACATTTCGATGAACCCAAGGTTTGTCGAAATTTCAACGAACGTCGGGGATAAACTTTCAAAAAATTGTAAATTACACATCAAATTTTACAAGCACCAAACGAACATTGAATTTTACATATTTCGTCAGACAGTTTCGTCGTATTTTGTAGTCAAATGTATTAGTGATAAATCTTAATTAATATCCATCATATGCATGCATACATCATCATAGAATTACTATTATCATCATCCATATAAAAACATCATAAGTACCCATCACATCATCATATTGTCACATCATAATAGCATAATAAAATAAGTGACACATCATAAATCATGTCATAAGTCTCATCATACACATCATATGAATCAAAAGAATAATCATATATACATCATAAAATGTATAATATATACATGGGCTACATAAGACATATCAATACAAATATACAAATCCCATAGGCATGGTGTCTAAATCATGATATAAGTATATACATGGATCCAAATATACATATATGCATATATACAGTCTTGCCCCTAGCTAGAGCTCCCTCTTGCAAAGTGTCCTAATGACACTCCCGCTCCCTTGGTGGTGTTCGAACCATGCTCCCTTGAATCCTAGATACCCTGATCTAGCTATTATTGAGTATGTGTGGCTTTGTGTCCTGGATGAGTAGGGATGAACCTAGTGCTCTCTAGGCACCATCATCTCATTAAGAGTTTTGTACTAGGTAGCCTCTCTTGTGATTTTTCCCACCTTTTTCATCACCTACTGGGTTAGTATACCTTTTTTTGCCTCAAATTTTTGTCTCCTTGCTCTCTTATGATATCTCTTTTACATTACCTAAGCTAGCTAAGCCTATTCCTAAGCTAACTAAGTCTATGTCTATCATAGATATGTATTCACTTTCACTAGATGCACTGATAGTCCATCATATTTTGGATGTTACTTGAGTAACCCATGTGTGCATGTTGTCTCTCTTGGCTTGGGATTGATCCTTGTTTTCCCTATCCCTAATCCTTTGCTTGCAAGCCTCATCCCACTATGATAGTGTAGTAGAAATTTGAACCTATGTGTCATCTTCCTCTCCTCCACCCCTCAGTTTAAACCTATGTATTTATTTATAATTGTACATATGCTAGAACATGCCCCCTATATGGTTGCCCCACTATTTTAGCTCCCCACCCACTCTCTCCCATCTCTAGGATTCTCCCACCCATAATCTCCTCCAACTATGATATCCCCATCTCCATCTACATCCCCTCTCCATATCCTTTGGTCAATGGCTGACTAAACCTCTAACCAAGACCTATTAGTCTAGTAGGCCTATGTCTATCCCACCATGCATCATACTTTGGCACCAAACCTGCATCTTCCACATCCACCTCTAGATCCTATTATACTATATTCAACACCTCAAACCTTATGATTGTTGTCTCTGGGGATATCATGGGACCCTAGTCTGCCACCTCCCTTCATGTGTAAGAAAAAAATTCCACCCTTATTGACACACTCTTCCTATGTCTAGATTGTCTATGCACCCACTCAAGAATATCTATGAATAATATGTATTGTCCACTCAATCAAGTAGTTAGGTTTCCTATAATATGGTAGCTTCTTTGGATTCTCCTCTTAAGCCTTGTAATCCCTCCATGGGCCCCATATAAATTTGTCTAGGTCATCCACTTTGGGTGCAAGTACTATATGTCTCCTAGCTATTTATGTGCCACCATGCATGTGTACATGCATGAATATAGTTTTCATGTACCTTGAACTCTATATGTGATTAACTATGTGATTGATATATGCTCCCAAACACATATATGTAACAATATCACATTGTAGGCTAGGCTACTTCATATCTATAAACCACCTAATTCATACCATAGTATAGATGTGTAATGATACATGGTCCCCAAGAATATACCACTCCCACCTCTAGCACCCTCTTCAAACTCAACCCCATCCAGTAGAGAATCCCCTTGACCTCCTGTCTAGAACCAAAATCCCACCAATCACTCCTACTACAATTAGTGGTAAAGGGTTGAATCAACCCATGAGTCATCAAAGATAAATATCTCCATCCTCAATGCCCAAGTTGTCTATAAACAATACCCTATTGAAAGTCCTCTCACTGTGATTTGTGTCATAAATAATTTTCTCTCTATTGATAGGAATCTATATAAACCTTCAGATTTACTTGAGAGTAATCATATCCTCCCTAGTCAATAACATGATTATGTTTTGGTTGTTGTGCCACATATCCAATAGTGCAATCATCATGGTTAGATTAGCCATAATCTTGAGCATGTGTGTCATGTGTCAAATTCCAGCCACTCCTAGGAAAGCCTTGTCCATATCTATTATTTTTGGCAGTAGTAGCATTATCGCGAGTTGTCGCTCCTAAGACATCAGTGTGTCACCATCATCCTTCATCCATCAACCATGCAATATTAGTCTTTGCATGAAAAAATAACATTCATTTTCCTAGTCTACCTTAGTTTTATGTCAATTGTGTAGCTTAACCCCCATTTGCACCATTTTACCAATTGCAAAAATATTTTCTACCATATGCGTAATATTTATTGCTAACTGCATATTTTACCAATTCCACAATGTTTCCTGCTAATAGTGTTTCATTTTTTGTCACTTGCATAATTTTACCAATTGCACAACTTTATCATACATTTATGTAGTAATATTCACCATTTGTGCAACTATCCAATAGTGCTACCTTTCCTTGTAAATGTGCATTTACACACCATTTTCAGAGTGTTATGCATCATATGTACATCATCACATCATTTACATATTTTTAACCTAAATTTTCACTTTTGGTTAATCTAAAACTAGGCCTAATAAATGCACCTAAGTCTACCCTCAAGAACCCTAAGGTTAGGTACTCATTGCCAATCTTACATCAGGTTGTTTCCTAAGCAATCATACGTTCTTTTCTCAATGTGTAACCTTCATAATACCCACCATCGTCGCCATTGATTTTCTTTAGAATACTTTGGAGGCTTAACTTGTGAGTGTGAGAGTGTAAATGAACTCTTTTGACCTTCCTAGCCCAATATATAGCCCTTTTAGCCCTAGATTTTCATACCCAACCCTCCTTTTCTATATTTTTCCTATCCTCATGCCTTTTTCAACATCTTTTTATCCTATTTTTCTTATCTTAGCCTATCCTTAATGTTGTGAGCTCGACCAAGAAATCATTTAATTTTTTTGATTTCTTTAGGGGTCATCATATCTTCCATCCTTTGGTCTATAGTGACATATCATTCTCATCATTATTTCTTTGAAACAACATTATAAAACATATTATCTCAAAGAGGGACAAAATCTAGACACCTAAAAATGACTAATGCATTTTAACCTTGAGATGTTATCATTATCCTCATCAATTCTTCTATCTATATTTAATTAAGCTAATATTTCTTCCTTCCTATCCATAATAATTAAATAATTTTTAATTATTTAATTAATTTATCATTTTCCCTCCAACATTTATTAAAATCAGATTTAAAATTACCTTTGGTCTATTATAATTAAATAATTTTCAAAAATTGTTTAATTAGCTAACACCCCTCTCTTAAATTAAAGAAAATAAAATAATTTATCTAAATTTAATTTAAATATTTTTCTCTAAAATAAATAAATAAAATCAATATTTTTTTATTCCCCCACGATCATTTTGAATTAAATAAATTTATTTATTTAATTCTTTTAGCTTTCCCTCCATAAAATTCAAACTATAAGTCTTACCCTATCCTGAATTTTCCTATCTATTGATCCTTCTAATTAATCTCCATCTTTGATCAAATATCAAGTGAAGCATATAAATGCAAATCCTTCATTCATTCATATCCCCTAGATCACTATTATTAATCTTCTAGCTAAACTAAATTGTTATAAGACTGTTGATTGTAAAATCTTGCGCCTCTCCGAACAACCTTATGGGAAATTCAATGAGTGGGGGACCAAAATGTGCCTCACTGAATGACCTTTGGGTTTGTTTAAAGAAGCTAGCTCTCCTCTATATTTTGGGAAAATGGGAAGAGAGAAATATAAAAAAATGAAAAGATGGTGATGCACTAAAGCTTCTACAAAATTTCAAAGATTAATAATTCCTTACTCATGATGAAATGGACACAAAATGCCACAAACCCTTCATTGTTGGGAAGAGAACAAATGAAAATGTCTAGAGAAAGCACAGTGCATTTATTCAAATCTCCCCATAGGAAGCATCCATTAAGTTCTGACAAAAATAAGAAACTTTAAATTTAATAGGTACATTTAGATCTTTACAAGACCACCCTTGCTCTTACATCATAATCTTTTACAGAAAAGGAAAGAGTATAATAAACATGATTCAATTTTCGAAAGATAGCTTTTAAACATAGAAGCTAATAGCATATAAAATTTTTATCCAGACTATCTACGTAATACTTTGACATCCAGATTTCAATATAAATGATATAAGAAAAAGAAATTCGTGATAAAGGCCATAAAATTCATAATCTTAAAATTTTATCCTTAATAATATTTGTTCTTACAATAAGCCAATTGAAAACAAAGGTCGGATGCCAATCCGATTAATAGTCTTGAAAAATAGAACATGACATAGAGCGTAAACAGTGCTCTGTGAAATCTTCCTATTCCTGAGAAATATATCTCCCTAAAAATATATCATTTTTAAAGAAAGTGTCTTCATCCCTCTACTGCGAAACCCATTAAATAGCTAGAAGAAAGAGCCACTACCACAACCAATAGAGATGAAAAACTGCCAAGTGTTTGAGTTTGATAGACCACAATGTGATCTAGGGTCTGATTAGATTGCAACAATCTTCACTCATAAAGTTTGAGATGCCTCATTAATGGCTCCAGATTTTGTAGAAGTTCCACAAAGATATGTTGTTAGAAGATGATCAGATCCTAGCACATCCTAGAAAAACATGATTCGATCAGCTACAAGGAATGATGATTCCACCCCAAAAGTTCAACCCCGAAAGTAAGAAATCCACTACAGTGTTCGAAAAACTCCACCAAAAGAGATACATCTGTGAAAGACATAACCCACCCGATGAAATGGTTGATGTGTCATGCTGGCAGGCGATATCCTAATTTGTGAGCTCATAGCTTTGGGGAAAACCCCCGCCAGGAAGACACTTGTCCTGATTCAATCCAAAAAGGAAGATGATATAAAGAAAATCCATGTAGCCACCACGTGGTGCATTGTGTGATTTTATGCAAGAGTAACCTATTCTTCGAGCGCAGTTCCATCATAAAGTGAAAAAGAAGTAAGGGCCGAAAACAAAAAAATTGAAGGAAAAATTTGCTCCATAATTTCTGGAAACTCACACAAGGCCTTCGCTTGAAGAGGCATGAACCCAGATGTAAGATAATCCTCAAAGTTTGAGGAAAGTGGCATGTTGGGCTTCCTAGTGTCCATCGAAGGGCAGGACGAGGGTGCACAATTTCTCATAGGCCTAATCAAGCTCAAGGAATTCTTTAAAATAAACTCCTCCCCATCTTGATGAAATAGCTCCAATGTGATAGTAAAGTTGGGAAAGGGGAAGAAGTGTCATCTTGATCTCCTCGATGGTGGGTGTTTAGCTCAACTTTTGGAGTGTTGTGGACAACATAGATCTTGAGCTTGATTGCTTTTCTAATTTGTTCTACTATCAATACTCCTCTATTAGGTGAGACTAAGGCGAGTAATATGGAGCCGATCAGAACATCAAATTCTTATTATATCTCATTGGCATTCTTCTTCAACGTTGACTGACAAGCTCTGTTTTTCAACGAGACCTAGTGGCAAATGAAAAATTTGTTTGCCTTCCTTGTAGTCACTCTTTGATTGGAAATCCCAACACCTTTTAAAGCTTCCTCAATGATTTACATAGTCTCATGATCAAGAATCTTGATTCTTTAGCTTAGGGAGCGATTGTGTGTAGAATTTGATCGACCGTCGAGTCGTCGAGTCAACCTTTGCATTTAACTCTTGTGCATCCACTAGAAAATGCAAAACTGGCTTCAAGGCCACTACTACAACTATGATCCTCTCCCAGTGATCTTGGATACCTGCGCCATGATCAATTCCTATTGGAAATGGGATTTGTTAGCTCTCATGTTTTCCTCCAATCAATTCCTCTCCTAGAGAGTGTTCAAATCTTTTGAGCGCGATTCTCTATCTCCTCATTATGAGTCTATAAACTAGACTCGACATATTGCTTCTCTTTTTTTTCCTTCTTCATTAATGCCTGGGCCCTTTTTCCTTCTTGTTGTTTCACCCAGTTGCCCCCGTATCTACCTTACGCAAGCCATCTCCAAATATTTTCCCTTGATTTCTACTTGCATTTTTTCTACTGTGGCTTTTACATTTACCAACTCTACCTCGTACTTTTTCAATTTCTTGTCTAGCTTCTCATACTCAGTATAGACCACCTTCTGGGTTGCCTTGGCTAGACCCACTTTGTTGCCCAAAAGAGTTTTTCTCAAATTGAGACCCACTGCTTGGATTTCATAATCTTTGAACTACATTTCTCCTTTTGGCTTGGATATTTGTGGCCTCATAGCCAAGATCAATAGAGCATTCCGCTCTTCATCAAAATAGGTATCCAACTTATGGGTGGTTGGGTTCACCATGGCTTTTCTCACAAATTTTGCTTCCTTGCTTGTTAGGCCTTCCTTGTTACTTCAATATGAGTCTGAAGACTCTGTGGAGATTGAATATTTTGTATGATAAGTGAAACACCAACAAGGATACTATAGAGGGTGACAGAAGGGGTACTCTCATCTAAATGTGTTTGTAGAGAGGCACAAGGAAGTGTTATCATTGAAAATGGTTGGATGCCATGTATGACTTGAGAAGGAGGGGCACCCATTAGAGTAAAAGGAGTAGGTGGAAAAGGAGGCTTATTCCTAGAAGTAGACAGGTGGGATGAAAGTTGCAGCATAGGTGTATCATTGTTTACAATTGGTGCCTTTGACAAGGAAATCAAAGAGTCAATTGTGGCTGAGGCTGAAGATGCACATTCAACATGTGGGGTTTCTTCATGGGGCTCATTATCAAATACAACCAAGGGTGTATTAAGGATGAGCACATCGAAACTCGTGGATGGAGGATTTCTTTCTACAGATGACGGGGAAGTAACAAGCAAAGATTCCATGGAAGAAAGGAGGGTGGGTACAAAAATTAACTAGGTTGTCGAGGCTGAAAATCTTGGTGGAATGGAGTCCACCTCTTTTTCTCCTTTATTCAATAAGCCCAGTTTGCCTAAGTCTTGAACTCTTCTTTTCTTTGCAGGGGCTACACTGGTTGATTTAGACTCTCTAGTGACTGATCCTGATGAACCTTTGGTTCTTGGAGCTATGAAAAATATTTTATGAGACCATTGGGTCCTCTTACCCCTTGGTAGGGTGTTGGTAGAGGATGTGATCTGTGATTCTTTTTGTTTTGATCCCTTTCCCTTCCTTTTTCCTGCATTGAGTGCCTGAGGTGATGGGGGGTGAAAACTGATGCATGCTCTTGCTCAAGCTCCTAACTTGATTTAGGATTACTATTATCGGATCCATCCCCAGCATCATAGATCTCATAGAAATGATCATCGCCCAATTTGACATCTCCGTATATGGTGTTTAGGTATTTAGTTTCCTACCGGTACCTCTAGAAATCAGCCTTCTTTCTTTCTGACCATACCAATTTCTTTAGATGTGTTCTGGGGGACTAGCCCATCTGGGCGCTTTGTTACAACTTTGCCACCTAGGGATAGAAGTTGAGCCATGAGAGCCGTAAAAATGGTATAAAGGTCAGGTTGATATAGACCTCAGTCCTCTCCTTGGTTGGGTTCTTCCTCGAATTAAAATATTCCCACTCTTCATGTTTGATAGTTGGAAGATGCCCAATAATATTGTATTTCCATCTATCACAAATGAGGAGCAGGCCGAGGTAGGCCAACTTGCTAGTTAGCACAACTTGCTCTTCTTGCTTTACAAACATTACATGAATTTTGGCGATGGTAGGGGGAAGAGTGTAAAGCACCTTCTTGTGCCTCCCAATGCCATAAGCATTGTCAATAATGGTTGTTGATGGCATGCCTCTAATGAGAGGGTCATGTTTGTTACAAATTTAAGAAGCCTAAAAGGCTCCTCATTAAAACTATAACATTTGATGAAAGAAAAATCTGCTCCCATAAATAATCCATCGGGATTTGGTGTTTTTTCATCCAATTAAAACCTTCAGGGGAAAACCTGCCTAGAGGATGCAAAGACAAGTCTAGGAATACCAGTTGTAGAAAATAATCAACAAATGAATAATAATCCCATGGGTCCAGGCTGAAACTTTCCTGTATAACCTTGTCACACCAAAATTACTAAGTGGAAAATGACAACTTAAAAACTCAAGGTTCAGATGTAAAATCAAGTGCACTAGAAAAGAGGAATACCTGAATTCAAAAGAACTATTATAATCTATTAATTGTTTTAGTATTCCTTGGTGATTTTCTCAGTGAAATCAAACTGCTTCTAGCTCCTTTCTTTTTGAGCGTGAAGGCCAAGCCCATCTGGAACTCGTAGACCCAAACATCACTTTCATGGCCATAAATAAAAGCTAGCATTGAGAAAATGGCTTGCATATGCAAATGGAATTTTTTGTGTGACAAAGGGAAGAAAATTTTATTGTTCTTCGATTCCTCCTCTGTTTCATCCTTATAGAATTTTAACTGCCTATCCCCGGTTTTCCATAAATCTTCCATCCTCATGTGATGAAATTTCTTGTCTTGGACCAATTTTAGGGGATGCACAACATGTCTTGGATGGTTGTCGCATTGATGGTAACCTTCAACCTATTACCACTGATAACTCTAGTTTCTTCATACATATTTTTTGTGCATACATCAACCAACTCTAGGCATGGATGTGTGGAGGGAAACATGAAATTTGGTAGACCACACATTTGCGATAGTTAGGTTGCAAAGCCATTTGTCGACCCATGGGTGAGCATTCTCTACAATACTCCCTCTCTAAGGATCTTAGGGTTTACATACAACTTTGGGTCAAAGATATTGTCTGTGAAATCCTTAACTGCCTCATCCTTGATGGGTTTTCCTAGTTGTAAAGTTTTGATATGTGCAAAGCTCTAGTCCTCTAGTGTTGGGGCATTAGCATACCAAATTTCTCCAAAGATGTTGGTGTAGCTTGGCCTTGCGAACGAGACTCCACCATGTCAACTGGAAGATGATGCTTCCACAATTTTTGTGTTCTTGGAAGGATTTGGAAAAATCTCTTTCAAAGAAGTTGTTGCTTCAAAGTTTCAACACAACAATTTTTTTCTTTTTCGGTGCATTCAATTTTCACATGTACATGTAGTAAAGGCGTTGCCATTACCGATAGCTTGCTAAGTGCTGCTAGTGAGGCAATACATGTAGAGTGGGGTTTGTACTCCTTGGAAATGCCAACTTCGCTATGAGAATGAATTTAGTACATACCTTATGCCACCCCTTTGATAGATAAGGTTTGAGCGATGGGAAGTGTTCTTAGAAAATAAATCATTAATTAAGCAAGGTTTAGCTTCAAGAAATGTCCTTTCACCTAAGTGAGCAGGCTGGCATTGGTGATGATGATGAACACATAGTGGCAAATTGTACACCCAAGCATTTACTCCCAACGCCTAAATTAATTCCTCAAATCTTGGTTAACAATCCTTTATACGATTTACCCTTCACTTCTTACCGCCTTAATAGATTTTTCATTGTCGCCTAACAGGAAATAATTTTTTCTTTCGTCGGCCTCCCCAGTGCACATTTTTCTATAAATAGCAATGTCCGCCTTGCAAAAATATTCATTGAGTTGGTGTAGCGTAAAAAAATGGATCTCTGGACATTTTCACACTTCATATGGGAATAATCAATGATAAATTGGACTTAATGACACCTTGATTTAGTGTTGTGAGGTTTTTTACACATCCACATTACGTCTTGGGACCTTGCAAACTGAATAAAATGCATTTATTGATATCCTTTAAAAGTGTTGTAAAGAGTTGTAAATGACTTTCACACTTTTCTAGACTTTTATTAAGTATTTAATTCTAATGGACCTATTTTTCCCTTAATTCAATATTGTAAAATTTATTTAATTGCATTCTCACATTAATCTAGAAGGCTTGTAAATTAAACCTAATTTTAATCTAGTGTTGTAATGTGTTTTGCACATTCACATTGGATGTTGTGCCTTTCTAGGCTATGTGCACCTCATTTTAATGTTGTAAAGTGTATTTAATCAAACTTTCACATTGAAATTTGTGTCCTTAGTCTTAATTACCCTTTATATAATCATTAATAGGTCCCTATGACCCCATGTTATGCATCCTGAGGTATATTTTGATCAAAAACCTAGCTAGATCAACACATAGACTCAATTTATGCATTCCCCAGCATCCCAACTGGCAAAATAGTCCCTGTGGGACTCGTTCAAAACTTTGGGTGAATGAGTCCCATCTAGGTGGGACCCATTCACCCAGGATGGCGAATGAGTCCCATTTGGGCCATTTTCAAGGTTTGTGTAGGAAAAATTGGGTTTTAAGTTTAATTTTCTTCAATGTTGGCCTGGGGGGTCAAATTAACAGGCATTTGAGTGGGTTGCCTATATAAATAAACCTTGAAACCCTCATTTCATTCAAGTATCATAAGGCATTCATATTATCAAGTCAAGGAAGTTAGGGTTAAGCATT
>VDFB02019972.1:0-31623 GCA_007258455.2 Sequoia sempervirens | reverse complement strand
ATATCATTAGTGTCAAATTTTGGTGGTTGATCATGATCTGAAGCATTGGAATCACTCTCACGAACATGATCTATAGTCAGTCGAACTATATCCCCTAGACTCTAGGCACTCCACACTAATCGTCTAATGAAGGGGCATGCCTTAGGAGGTGTCTGAACTTGTCCAAACTGCCACATGACTCATCCATAAGAGAATGGTCATACAATGTAGTCATGCCTCCCTGCTATAAGTCTATCCATTTGCATCCTCTGCAACTATCATGTGTGATCTAGCCACTGAAGAGTCAGTAGATATGGTCGCCATAGTATCTCATCCTCCTCCAGTCAGTCAAATCTCACCCTCCAATACCCTAAACCTCCATATTTCCATAGTCATATCAAGGGATAGCCAAATACTCGAGGGTACTTTGTTGCTATCGTACATGGATATCCGATAGGCCTAGTACATGTGATATGCTCCAGGAACCACACTTGTAGAAGCATACAACAGACCATACTATTCATCTCTCAATAAATAAATCTCCCTAAATCATAATACAAATGTGCCAAAATACAACCCCATGCATAGACTATCTATTGATCATACATCCATCATACCAAGCGTACCAGTCTGCCATCCAAGTGTGTCATTCATCCATCTAGATTGAGTACCAGTGCCACTACGTTCATCATAATCCATCTCACCATAGGAACTCATAAGTATAGTAGCATCGGCAACTGGATCTGTGCTCTAACCCTCTCATGTATCGCTCCTCCTAGGAAATACTGTGTATTTCTCTTCTTTTCATGAAATGATCACTCCCCTTGTAAATACACTCATGCTCCTCGAGTAGGCACTCAAAGAATGTGATGTACATCCTTGATTATGATCATCATTTCCATGGTGGGAAGATGAAAGGTACATGTATCTACATCCCACCGCTTGCACAAAGCCATTAGCATGGTGTCATGGTATCTCATGGGTGGAATCATTAATGTGCAATAGATACCCACTTACTGTAGGTGCTCTATCTCTACCACTAAAAGCACTGGTGATAAATCTCTCAAAAATGATATGTCTTCCCCCTAGCCACTGCCATGAACGAACGAGAACCTATCACAATCATCACAAAATACTCTAAAATTTTATCTAAAATCTTCAATTTTTATATTTTTCATCAAAGCAAGTGTTCTAAAGTCAATCTAGTGTGCTATTCTAATGGCCATAGACAATTTATAACCCTTTTTGACTATTTTGCAAAGAAACAGGGACACTTCACGAAGAAATGGGACACTTCGCGAAGAAATGGGACACTTCGCGAAGAAACGAGACACTTTGCGAACAAAAGGGACACTTTGCGAACAAATGGGACACTTTATGATTTTTTTTCTAAGAACCCTAAATTCACCTATCCCTACCTAATAATCATTATAATATTATCAAAACACATGGAAAAATTTACAAAATTGACTCACTTCATGATATCGCTCATCGCGTGCCACCTAATCATGAAGATCGTCCAACCATGAAGGTGTGTAATCATGTCTGCTCAAAATATTCTCCTTATACTTGTCACTATCAAGCTACAACAAAGGTGAAATGAATAGTAAGTCACAAATTAATTTTATCTCCTACTTTTTATCTCTATTTACTTTTACTTCTTAACCTAATACTCTTCTCTTTTCTTTTTTTATAATATAGTCGTTCTTCACATTTACATAAAAGGAGCTAGGGTAATCCGTTTTTCACACTATTTGATGCATTGGAATCATGATTTTGCACACAAAATTCTCATTTACCTATTGTTATGTGGCATGGTACTTGGAAATTCCCTATTATATTATGTTTCTTCTTCGATTTGGCTAGATTTCTACCTTGATTCCACCTTTGTAAAGCAAGTGGAATCAAGGGAGGGCATACATCTACCCTTGAGTTGGATTCATAGGAAGTTAGATAAAAGGATTTATGGAAAATTAACAAATGTGTGTTGTAGGATATGGTTCGTAATGTTGTGGTTTGTAGGTAACTACAATGGGGACTTTGTTCTCCCATCTTCTGAATATGTATGCTTTTATGTAGTAAAGTGCATCGTTTAGAGTCCTTTAGCTTACATATGCATGTAGAGTTATATGGGCACTAAAGTGGGGGCTAAATGTGTCATCAAAAAATGGACCCTCTTGAGAAAAGAGACAATTTCATGCATACTTAAACCCACTTTTGAGTCCCTTCATATCATTTCCCCTTTAAAATGGCATTTATAGGCCCCTTAGACCTATTATTTTTTATCTAGAGGCATGTTTCACATGATAAATCACATAAAACCCAACAAACAACACTTAATGGCATCATACCCTGACAAACCACCTTCAAACAACAATAGTGGGACCCATTCGCCACCCTTGGCGAATGAGTCCCCTCTAGTCAGACTCATTCGCCAAGGGTGGAAAATGAGTCCCCTTTGAGGGAAAGTTCAAAATCAAGTAGGAATTTAATTAATTTTGTTCTTATTTTTGGTGAATGTCGGCCTCTTAGGTCTAATTAATGGGAAAATAAGGTGTTTTTTCCTATAAATACATATTTTAAGTTATTTTATACAACTTTTTGATCACTTTTTTATCATCTCAAAGAGCAAAAAAAGCATACTACAACAAAGTTCATAAGCAAAAGTTGAAGTTTTAAGACAACAAACTAGGGTTTTTGTAGGTCTTGGAGCTCACTTACATTATCGAGATCCAAAATTGAAAAGGGTTGATGATGGATGCCTATGGTGAACCATGAAGAAATCCAGGGTGAAGAGGTGCAACTAGCCACCAAAATCATGCCTAAGGACTTGGTTTCCTGTTGATTGCATCTTCCATTCTGACTCTATCTTCAGATCAAGGTCTTTATTGTGATTATTTAGAATTTTCATGTTATTTATTATCCCTTTTTTATGTGTTGTAAGGTTTCTAGGATAGAGATGTTACATCCTTTCAATAATTCTTGCATAACTTATTCTAGAGCAATAGAATAGGGTTTTTGTCATAATTCATTCTTTCCTAGTCTTTAATACATCTAAGGCTAGGGTTTATGCATATTTTTCTCTATTCAAGGTTTGATTACCAATCTAGGGGTTCGACCAAGGAAAACCCCACATTAGACCAACAATTTTAAGTTGTTTTGTAGGGATTTTCTGAGATATGGAATTGGGACTCTATCAAAATTTGATGTACAGGTGTCAAGGTGCATATCTTAATCTTGAATTTGCAGTAATCTGTAGGTGGACTAATTTTCCATGCTTGGAGAATGAGTCCCACTTGAGTTGCAGAATTGAGTTAGATGTTGTTTCAGGTCCTTGACAATCAGAAATCAAGTTCTGCTCAAAAAAAGACCTAACTTGGGACTGATTCACCACCCTTGGTGAATGAGTCCCAGTCAGCTAAAATCCAGATTTCATCAGATTTTCAATCTATCATTTAGTCCTCTACAACTTTCCAAGTGCACACATTCTCATAAACAACCCTCTATTTAGTCAAATATTACATTTTCATTCATTATTTCTATCTATTTTCATATCACACAGTGTTTTCAAACAAAGCATAAATCTTAGTTTTGCATTCATTTTCGGTCATTTAGATTAACCTATTACATTTTGTTAAGTTTGTTTACTTCATATCACATCACACACATTCTAATTTGAATGTAATATAAGCATTTTAGGATCTAATCTCTCTCCTTTGGGTGAAAAATTATGTAAGTGCAAGAGAAGCATTTGGGTCCTAAAATATATGTTTCAGTTTGCCTATGTAGAAGGTTTTCTAGGAGAAATAGAATTGCTTCACATTTGTCTGTATTGTATTTTCTTGTCTTGTGGATTTGGAAATGTCCTAATTTATTGTCTTTTCCTACCTTTCCCTAGAGTAAGTAGTGTTCAATTGCTTTGCAAGCTTGGATTCATAAGTATTGTTTTCTGGTAGTATGTCAAGTTGCATAGAATTAATGTGTTCTTTAGTTTCAGGTGGTTGTGTTAATGGTGTTGGATATTTTGATGAAGTTAAATATTTTGGATGTTCCAAAATGTTTCTATATGGTCTTACATGGTGTTTATGGACCTATAGAGGCATGTATGCACAGTCGCTTATTAGTTTTAGTGTAGGTTTAGTTGACCTAGCATGCTAGTGTTAATTACAAAGGTTTTTTGTTATTTATGGAAGAGTGGCTAAGTGTGTTAGTGCAGATTTAGGTCCTAGTTAACCCTTAGTGTATTCTTCCTAAAAATTCTTTCCATCGTGGAAGTGTTTGGTGCTGACCTATTTATTAGTTGCACATTTGAGGTGCATACATTTCATTGTGGCCAATATAGAGAAGGTTTTTGAGGTTGTGGAGGATATATAAGAAATGTTAAGTGTTGGAGATGTGTGAGTTTTGTATAATTTTAATTTGATCAAGTGTGGTGATCCCAGTGCGAGGTTAAATTACTAAGGCTATTAGATGTAGTGAATAGAGGATTTCTACATTTTTAGTGTTCTTGAAGTTGCTAGAGGCATTGAGCCAAAGGTTTTGGATGGTGTAGAGTTGCAGTTGTGGATTTTTCCTATTGCTCTGAGATAGTGGATCTCTCTATAATAGTCTTCTTCTATTCTTCTTTCTTTGGAATAGTGAGTCCTTTGGGCAGTGAGCCCTTTTGGTAGTGATCCTATTATATTCGAGGTTGTTATTCATATATATGTGATATAATCATCACTGTGTTTTTTCTTTGATTAGGGTTTTCCATGTAAATCTAGTGTTCTCTTATGTATGATGTTAAATATGTTTATGTTTCATTTGTTCACATTCTACTGATGATCAATAAGGGTTTGATGGTTAATGAGGGTTTAAGTTTTTAATGTACAATTGATTCACCCCCTCTCAGTTGTCCTATGTTTCTAACACCTTTTACTTTAATTACTTAAGATAAATTTAGGAATATTTTCTTATTATTATATTTGGTTAGTATCTAATTTAATACTCATCTATGGTTTTCTTTATTCTTGTATAAGTATTCACTATTATGTATTGTAATCATTACATCATAATATAGGTTAATACCAATATAAAATTCATATGTGTATCAATTTTATTCTTAAGGTTGCATGTGTGATATGGTGAAATGGGATCTAAGTAAAAGAAAACTTAAATAACTCATTCCACCATATAACATTGGGGGACATAAAAATAAGCAATAAAAACTATTTGTGTATTGTCCTCAAGGGAGAGCCAAATAGTTGGTTAGGGTATTAATACCCTTTTTTAGGTGGTTGATGGGATGTTATTATTAATTGGAATGTTACAAACTAGGTGAATTAAGACTAAAAGAAATTGGGTGAGTGTAAGATCATGGGGGTCCAAAAAGTGGCAATATGACCCAAAAGTGGCCGGTGACATTTTTTATCCAAATTTTATGAAACAAAAAAGGTTTATTGATAAAATTCTAAGTTTTCCATAAATATAATATGTCACTTATTTGGAATTAAATAGAAAATTATTATTTATTTTCTACATGCATTCTAACTAAAGTCCTGATTGATAGGCTTATGGAAAAAATCTATAATTCTCAAACAATTTCATATTTTTTTATTCTGAAAGATGCAAAACATTCTATGCTTCCCATTCTATACAATAATAATAATAATAATAATAATAATAATAATAATAATAATTTTCATAAATTTTTGACCAAGTTATGGTGGTCAAACAAACAAGTTTAAATTTTTTTAAAATTTCTAATAAAAAATCATAACTAATTATTTACTTTCAAAAAAAATATTAAAAAATTGTGGCACATCTGGGCATGTGTCTTCTACTTATATTGAAAGTTTCAAAAAAACCATATTTTTTTTCTTGTACTTAGGTTGGTCAGACATAGACTTGCTTTTTACTTTTTCCTAAAAATTTAGTACAAATGCATTGAAATTTTGAAATTTTACCAAATAGATTTACCTTTTTCCAAAAGAGGACTACTCGAAGCCCCCTTTTCCCACCTTCTCACCCTTTGGCACCAAAAAACTCCAAAAATTTTCCCTTTGAAGCTCGAGATGAGGATGAAAATGGAGGATAATTCACAGACCCGAATGGATGATGGTAGTCCTCAGAATGAGCTATCCAACGAATATAATTTTAATATTTTTTGGTTTTATTATGTATTTGTTTTTTTAGTTTTATTAAACATTGGTTTTTCACCAAAAATAAAGATCTTTGTTTTGCACATGTGGAAAAATAGCAGATTATAAAAAAAAATTGAAAAATATGAGTGCACCAGATATTGAAGTCGTTGATCCAACACAAAAATGAATTTCAATACAAACAAAAAAGTTACATTGTATACGGTCCGCCTATGTCTGAATTGTAATTGTAATGACTTTGATACTTGATTAAGGAAAAAATATTCAATAAAACACTATGAAAGCAATTGGAAGCACTAGATATCATAGTTACAAATCTAAATTTGAAAAAATAGAGTTTTATCCTTCATGGAAAAAATGTTATGTTGTATACAGTGAGTGTCACTCCTTAAAAAATGGTGTTTACTAAAAAAAAAAAAAATGAAGGAGATGGAAAAAGAAATGCAATATGATTTCAAAAATTTTGAAAAAATTATATTTAGATTCTACAAACAAAATGTCACAAGTCGCTAGTTTACATCATCTTCAAATTCCTCACGGTTTAGCCGCTACAAGTGCCCGAAAGTGAATATTTAGTTAGAAAAAATTATTTTAATGTCTAATTTGGCCAAAATTGTAAACCAGTATTGTGGGATCACCCTGTGACTACATCTAGACCATATATAATGCAAGTTGTGGGTATGATGGCTAGATTTCAGGCACCACCTAAGTAAACTCATGCCGAAGCAGTAAAGAGGATATTCAAATATCTAAAGGCTACAATTAATTATAGTTAGTGGTATCCTAAGAGTGAAAATTTCACTCTAACTACATACACAAATGTAGATTGGGTAGGAAGTATAGATGACCAGAAGAGTACAAGTGGTGGAGATTTCTTTCTTGGTGACAATGTTGTATCCTAGTGAAATAAAGAAAAAGAAGGGGAGAGGAGTGTTCACCAAAATGAAGGTATGATAGGCCTCTATACTTCTTCTATTTCATTAGGAAAATAGATCTTTCAACTAAGTGACTATCAATGCTTAGGTGAATCGATTCAATTGAGAAATCTAATGGGTTGCTTGTGTAATTGGATGGGGGTTCACCATTAAATAATGCATCAAAAAGGGGAAATGAAAAATACTTATGAAAATTCACCTATGTAACTAGAAACCTTAAAACATGAAATTTGAATAATAAACTAAATGAAATAGTGAGGTACCTTGTGGAATGAAGATGCCAAAACAAGGTCTACAATGTCTGAAAACTCCTTTTTAGGGCTGCACTAGGACTAATACACCAGTCTGGGCATATGAGTCTTGCTATAGAGTTTTTCAGGATCTTTCTTAATATTCCAAACCTAGATCCAACACTATTGAATGATGTTGAAAGGCCTTACTAGGGACTAATATGTTAGGTTGGGCATATAATTCCACTTGCAAGTATTAGAATGATGTTTTTGTAGCCTCTGGTGATCTTTTGTAGCTTCCTTTTTGTCCCACCTTGATTTATTTATCCATATTAATGTCTTAATTGGTCCTATTTTAAATCCACAATACCAATGAATTATATCTTTGTATGGCTAATTCCGACAAACATCAAAGGGGAAATGATAATTTAATGATTCTAGTTGTGTGTCTAATTTTTGGGTCAGGACTAAGATGCTTCCTAGGAAGTATTTGTCCCCCAAAGGTCTTGGGACCCTGATTTCAAGTGCACCTTAAATGGGTCTCTTTTTGGACTCTATGCCCTGAACTTCATGCCTCGGGACTAAGATGCCACCTACGGTGTCTTAGTCCCCCTTAAGGTATTTCTAGGATTTAATTTCAAATCTTGGCAAGATTTAGCCTCCTTTAATTAATGATTTCATATGTCGGCTTGTTGTGGTGTAATTTCAGGATATTAAGTATAGATAAGTATAAATACAAGGTTATTTCAATCATTTTATAATAAAGAGCATTCAAGTATTTATTCCTAAGGAAAGTTTATGAGATCAAGAGAAATTCATCAAGCATTTGGAGCCATCATCAAGATTCAAGCATCATATCAAGGATATTTTGGCATCATATTTGTTATTGTGCTAACAATTGTGATGTAGGGTTTATTATTCAAGCAAGTGTTTCATCCAATATCAACGTCATTCAAGAAAGATTCAAGAACCACATGTATTGCAGTCATTTCAAGCATATTTGTAGCACCTTTTAACAAGGGTTTGGTGAGTTGTAACATTGCATGTTGTTCATTCATCATTTCCCTTTATTATTCTATTTCATTTCAAAGTTTAATTTCCAACAAGGGGTTTGACCAAGGAAAACCCCCATTTAGTAACAATCAACAATTTTTTCCTCTCTTGTGTGTTTGTGATTGTAGATTTAGGTTGAAGACTTGAAGATCATTTGAAGTGAAAAGTTGCAAAGTTTTCATCTTCACAGAAACACCTATAGGCCAAATCTAGAAGTTTCAAGACCTAAGATCTGAGAAGAAGGAAGTGTAGACCTTGAGCCTCAAGATCACTTTTGAAGATTCCATAAATTCAGAATGGGGCTAAGTCACCCTCTACGGTGTCTTAGTCCTCTCGAGGGTATTTTTAGAGATTCTTCTAGATCTAGTTCAAGCATTCGAAGGTTTTGTATTTACCCCAAAAAATAGCAATGGGACTAAGTCAACAGTAAGGGCGTCTTAGTCCTCCCTAACATATTTTGATAGCATTTTTGCATTTCCAGAATCCTCTTCACATTTCTAAACTTCTCAAGAATACATGCCCTAACTTTTTTTTGCTCAATTTCATCATTTGCATCCTTCATTTAGCTTGCATTACTAGGTTTTGTAAGTTGAAGGTTAAAGTGTCTTTTCTAAGCTTTTTCTTGGTGGTGAACCCTTCAAAGCCTAAAAGAACCGCTCCTAGGTCTTCCTTGTTGAGAATTAACTCACCCTTTGGGTTGATAGTCAATCCAATTTGGGATCCTAGGACATATTTAAGTGACAATAGGAAAATAGTGGTGCAACATCACCCTCCTAATTTTTCATATTTTTCACTTTGCAACTTTCTCAAATCTTACTCTTCAATGGATCTTCAACCTAAATCTACAAATCACAGATAAAAGAGAGGAAGAAATGTTGTTTTGTTAGGGAATGGGGGTTTTCCTTGGTCAAACCTTGTTTTGTTAATTAAACCATAATGGGAAATGAAAAATGAATGGAAGGAATGATGAATGAACAAATGCAATGTTGCAACTCACCAAACCATTGAAATGAAGGTTGCAAACATGTGTGAAATGGCTAGCATGAAAGTGGATCTTGACTCTTGATTGAATGCTCAAAATTTTGTCTTGAATGCTTGTTTGAATCATGAAATCTACATCACAAATGTTAGCTCACAAACAGACATGATGCTTGAATCTTGAATATTGCTCCAAACGCTTGATGATTTTCTCTTGAATTCTCTTAATCTCACAAAATTACCTTAGGAAATTCTCTCTTAAAATTCTTAGGTGGATTAGAAACTTTCTAGGAAAAATTATGTGAAATAGCCTTGTATTTATAATCTTTTGTGGCTAATTTCATGAAATTACAACACTACAAGTCAACATTCATAAATTGAAAGTAAGAAAAATAAAATCCCGCTAAGAAATTTATTTAAATAATGTCCTAGGATCAAGGGGGAATCATACACCAGGCCAGGCATATGAGTCCCAGGCTGTAAAACATGGGACACACATCTTAAAAAGTGACATTTAATATGGCTTTTGAATTTTGGGGCCAAGACCTAGGGAGGAACTATATGCCCCATTGTATGAGTCCAAGATACCTAAATTTGGAATACATAAGCAAAGTGTTAAATTATGAAGTTTCATTTATTAAATGTTGGGATTATCCTTAGAAAAATGCAATTTATTAGGCTTGTGGATGCAAAATAGAACCAATTAAGGCATGAATAAGACAAATTTCAAGAGGTGGGACCTAAAAAGTGTGAAAATGTAAAGGGATACATATTTCTATACTACATTTATCCCCCACTTTAGTGAGAGGATGACCTTGCATCAAACTCACACTAAAGTAGAAAAATAAGCATTAAGAGGGGTTCAAATGTACCAACGCTAGTGAGATAGGATGAAAACAATCAAGAGGTTTGTGCAAGCCCCTAGGATAAATATCCTATGGAAAACCAACATAGGCACAAAAGAAAACACATGTGAATGGTGTATGAAATTGTAGAAAGATACAAAAAATACACTACGGAAGACATAAAGAAGAAAAAAGAAAAGGAAAAGAGGGTGGATCAAGCCTCGACAGTCTATCCAACGTGATGTGGACCAGGTCTAAGCTATTTTTCCAAAATAAAAACAAGCTCACTCTAAGGAAACAAAACTTTAGGCTATCCACTCGATGAGTATCCAAAAAGGTTGGCTTAGTGAGAAAGTCATGCTAGTAATTACCTTCTCACCGCATAATGAGAAAGTCATGCCCTCACTTAGGCTTCTCATCATACTAACCATACAAAATTTATGCCTCCTTATAACTTTGATAAGGTTCCATGTAACATGAGCATCTTTATTCATGAGGCAAGCAAAGATTCATATGCTTGACACCCATGAACAAACAAGATGGCTCCATAAGAAAGCAGTTTGTTATGAAAGGTGGCCATATAATTTTTTTTTGTAAATAAAAAATTGCGTAATGGTAAATTCAAAGGGGTTTTGCTTAGTTCATGTAAGGTCTCAACTTTGAGAACATTGTTCCTAATGTCTCTTAGAGAGGACCAATCGAAGAATAGAAGAATCACAACTTAGGGAATGCACTTTGCTTGGAATTACCACTAAGAGGAATATAGTATGCTAAGAGAGATCATGCTCTTGAAGGACATCACCCCCAATGTCACTATTAAGAGAAATATGCATCACATGGAGTAAGAAAACCACACAATAAAATATGAGTTGTAATAATAATGCCAATGTATGCCCCCACTTTAAAGGAATTAATAAACACCATGTTGTGAGCAATTACTTTAAAGTAGCAAATGATAATGTTTAATAAGACATGATAGCTTATTTGGAAAGGCCTATGTCACACATATGTTTCCAATGAGCTACGTCATGAAAAGGGGTTTCCCCCATAATGAAATCACACAATAATACATAAGGGATCCATGGATTCGAAGTTAGCGTATGTCTTTGCTACAATGTTTTTATAGATAAATGAGGTGTCATCATCCCCCAAATAACTCATGGAAATGGAAGAATGACACAAAGATATTGAAAACAAAGAAATTTTTTTGGGTCAACATGGAAGAGACCTAAATTTCTCAATTCCTTTCATTATCCCCAAAAGGAAAACATAAGATAAATGAAAAAGATAGATTACGACATGTAGAAGAATGTAGATACAAATAGATGAATGCAACAAAGAAGAAGAGATACATCAAACAAAACTATATAGGGGAGATCATATTATGAACATGCAATCAAACAAAGAACATGCAAAGAAATAAAGACAAGACTAGTAAGGAATATGTGAGTCAACCTATAGGAGGTCTTCCTCATCCCAATATTTTCCATCATATGTGTAAGGAGCACAACTAGCCAAAGGGACAACATCAAGTGTGGTACTATGAGCATCACCAAGTTCAACACATGGTGAGTCACTATGTTTAGGAGGATCATCATGGTTGTTGTCATCTAAGCTCATGGAAGAAGAAAATAATAAATTCAATTCATTATACACCTTTTCATCAATTTTAATAATCTCATCATCATTGTCCAAGTTAATCACAATGGGAGGTCAAATGATAATGTCCAAAGAAGGTTCTAGTCCTTGTTGTGGTTGATATGTAGGATCATTTTGTTGTGGAAAAGAGGAAGACTCATCATGTATTTCTTGTCTAGAGTTTGAATGTTGATTTTGATTATTTTCTCTTCATTTAACCTTTGAGCAATACCACAATTCCTATGCCTACACTCTTTGGTATTTCTGTTTCTTTTTGTACAATTTTTGAGTTGCATTTGTGTAGGAGTAGGTTTATCAACCACAAAGAATGATAGGATGAAGAGCCAAAGAATAGATGGAGGTTCTTTATTTATGTGAGGAAACTATTTGCTAGGTTTCACCAAGGTACTTTCCCAAAGCACCATCAAAGTTGTCTACACTAGAGGAATATTTTTTTCTTTACTATTTTCAATCCTTTTTCTTTATTTTTTGGATTTTGACCATTTTTTTATTTCTTTTGTATTTTAGGATTTACACCCTTTAAGACTAGGAATTTTTTTTTTTAAGATGTAGAATATTGATTGGTTCCTGCAAGGGTTCACCTTTAGGTGTTTATAGTTGATATACTCCTGATCCATAGCTTGTTGTGACGAAAAAGGGACCTAACTAGTTAGATTCAAACTTTCCTTTATTGGCTTGATCTGGAATATTTTTTTGATTTTTCTTGAGAACAAGATCCCCTACCTAGAAAGACCGACTCTTAATCTTCTTGTTATAGCTATGTTTCAGTTAGTTTTGGTATACTTGCAAGTGATTAAGAGCATCAAGATAATTCTCATCCAAGAGCTCTAGCTCATTTTCCTGAGATACTCTATACTCTTCATTAGTGATTAGGTTCTCCAGTGACACGCACAGTGAAGGAAGCTCAACCTCAATAGGCAAGATGGCTTCTGATTTGTAGACCAAGGAGAATGGGGTTGCACCTATAGGCATGCGGATATTGGTTTGATAGGCCTAGAGGGTGGGATTTAACTGTAGATGCTAGTCATGACTAGCTTCATTGACCATTTTCTTTAGGATTTTTTGAATGGTCTTGTTTGTAGCCTCAGCTTGACCATTTCCCTGGGGGTAATATAGGGTAGAGAATCGATGTTGTATGTTGAATCTTTGACATAGCTCTTTAACCTCCTAATTCTTGAAAGGTGTTCCATTGTTGGAGATAAGGGTTTGTGGAACACCATAATGACAGATGAGGTAATTCAAGATAAATTTAGCAATTTGCTTCCTTGTTATGTAGGTCATAGGAATAGCTTCTACCCACTTGGTAAAGTACTTAGTGATTGTTATGGTAAACGTGTGGCCATTAGATGAGGTTGGAATGATATTTCCTATGAGGTCAAGACCCCATTGCAAGAAATGTCAAGGTGTGACCATTGGTTGCAACTCCTGAGTTGGAGCATGAATAAGATCTCTATGTTGCTGACACTGGACACACTTTTGCATGTACTGATGCAATTCTCTTTCCCTAGTTGGCTAGTAATGCCTTGTCCTCAACAATTTCTTAGCTAAAGTCATACCACTAGAATGGGAACCACATATGCCATTATGTAATTTTGTTAAAGCAGTCAAGGCTTCCTCTTGGTTAATACATCGTAGTAATGTCTCCTCAATGCTTTAGTAGTATAAGGTATCATCTAGGATCACAAATTGAGATGCCTTCTTAACAAAGGCCTTCTTAAGGTTGGAGGTGATATCGGATGGGAGGGTTTCTCTACTAAGGTAGGTGAATATATCATGATACCACAAGGATCCAAGACCAACGATGACAAATGCAAATTCAGAATATGGGATTTCAAAATTTTGTACGAGAATTTTCTCTACCAAGAATTTGCATTGACGTACATTGTGTGGCATATCTAACAATGACCCAATTCCTTCCATGGCATCTATTTATTAGTTATTCATGCAAAGAATCTTCTCAAAGGTTATATCTATTAAAAGGTCCTTGAGATTCTCTACCATCTTCTTATAATGAGTAAGCTTGTCATCCTTATTTTGGTAGTCATTAGTGACTTGGTTGATAACTAGTTGTGAGTCTCCATAGACTTTCATCTCTTGTATCTACCATTGAACTACTATTCTTAGACCTGTGATCAATGGTTCATACTTAGCAATGTTGTTGGTACACAAAAATAATAACATGTATGAATTTGGGATGCAATCATCTTGATGGGTGATAGAAAGAATACCTACCCCTAATCCATCTTGGGTAAATGATCCATCAAAGTACATTTTTCATTCATTGATCATATTGAAAAGGAATACCGATTCATCAAGGAATTCAAATGTCAATGGGTTCCCTACATAGATAGGTGCTTCTGCTAGTTGTTATGTGATCACTTCTCCCTTGATTTACTTGCGCTCCATATACTCTATTTTGAATTCAGTTAAGATCATCATCGATTTTTCCATTCACCTAGTAAGATTTGCTTTGGATAACAAGTATTTCAATGGGTCGATCTTTGCAATAAGTTTGATTTGATACGACAACATGTAATTTATGAACTTTTGTGAAGAAAAAACCATTGCTAAGCATGCTTTCTCAATGGATGAATAGTTCATTTGATATCCCACCAAGGTCTTGTTGATGTAATAGATAGCTCTTTCCTTTATGTTTTCATCATGTTGTGCTAGAAGAGCACCTAGTGTTGTTGATGTTGTTGATGTTGTTGAGATATATAGGATCAATGGTTTATTTGGTATTAGTGGCATGGCCACTGAACATTTCAATAGGTAGTCCTTGATGTGATGGAAAGATTTATCACACTTCTCATACCACTTGTAAGTTATTCCTTTATGGAGAAGATGTGAGAAAGGGTGGATTTTATCTAATAGTTGTGCTATGAACCTTCGAATGGACTATAGCCTTCCCTATAACCCTCTCATGCACTTCAACATTTGTGGTGGTTCCATTTCTTGGATGGATTTCACTTTTTCTAGATGAATTTCTATCCCTATGTGATATGATGTAGCTAAGAAGCTTTCCTGATGTAACTCCAAAGACACTTTTTTTGGATTTAGTCATACCTTATACTCTTCAAGCCTATCAAAGATGGGTCCTAAGACTTATATGTGCTCACTCCTTTTCTTTTATTTTTCCAAAATATCATCCACATAGTCTTCGATTGTTTTGTGGATCATGTCATGAAAGATGAGGGTCATTTTTCTTTGATATGTTGCTTCTACATTCTTCAACCCAAACAACATCATGTTTGAGCAATATGTTCTCCATGGACAAGTGGATGCATTTTTTTGTTGATCCTCCTTAGCGATCATGATTTGATTATAGCCTAAAAAACCATCCATGAGTGATAGCATTTCATGCCCAGCTATTAAATCCACTATGATGTCGATGTTAGGAAGAGGGAAATCATCCTCAGGCATGCCTTGTTCAAGTCTCTGAAATCCATGCATATCTTGAAGCCCCTAGTGGCTTTGGAGACTAGTACTAGGTTTGAAATGCACTCAAGATAATCTATCGATTAGATGAATCCAATGTCAAGAAGCTTTTCTAAATCAACTTTTAATAAGAGTGCAATCTAAGGGTCCATCTTTCTCAATTTCTACTTCATTGGTTTAGCTTCAAGATAGATAACTAGATGATGCACAACTACTTCTAGATCAAGGCCTGACATATCTATGTACAACCATGTAAATTTAGCTCTTCATTCTTTCAAGAATTATATTAGTTTCTTTTTTTCTTCATCCAACATCGATTCGACATAGAAAGTGATCTTGGTTGCTTCTTTTGTTCCCACATTGACTAGGGTAGCCTTCTCTACTAGTACTGTTGACTTCTCTAGATGCATTCCACTAAAGAATAGATTGAAACCCTCATCCTTGGGCACCTCAGAGATTTTTTCACCCTCGGATACATCCTTTCTTTTTACTATTGTAGGATCATAAAGTGGAACAGTGTGTTTTTCACTCAAAGATATGCATGTTAGTTGCATGTTGTCCATTTTGTGACTGCAGGATTCAATCATCTCCCCATAGTATGTCCATGTTTCTAGCTCTATGTCAAAACTAGACTTGTGATCTACCCATAGTAAGTTGTCACAAAGTCAGATGAATTATGAGATTGCTTCATCTTTTTTGAATAAATCTAGAATCAATGGTCCTTGTTGGTCCCAATCAATGAGTTGTGGGTAGACTAGGATAATTTCAAAGGGTTGATCATTTGGTGTGAAGGATGTGATATCATGAAGAGATATTTATTCTCAAATAGGTCAGCAACATTGAGGGGGAAGTTTTCTAGGGTTGTGTCATGAGATGTTGGTAACCAAGAGGAAGCCTCATCCCATTTAGCAAAAGTACCTTTTCCAATAAGGGTAACCTTACTAGTAGTACATCCTATGATGAGATTCTTTAGACATCTCTCAGGAATGATGAGTTCTAAAAAATCATTGTCATTTTGTCCTAGTTTCTTGCTCTTGTTGTATCTCCATCCCTTCATCAGTTGCAAGCCTTTGTTGTCATTTGCTATGGGAAGAACAAGGATAGGTCTTTCATCTTGATATAGCAGCTTAGAGACATCCTTCTCATTAAAATCTTTGTTTCTCAAACCCCCCCACTTGGTGAAGGTGCTAGCTACCATTTTGATTTTTTCGGTCTTTTATTGATAGGTGTGGACTTCCCATGAGATTTGGGAGAAAGAGATAGCTCTCTTGACACAATAGTATCCTATTTTAGCCTATATTTTCCATAGCCATACTCCTGGATCACTACTTTGATATCAAGAATGTTCTGCATGCAATGGGAATTTTTTGTTTCTTAAGTAGATGCAAGGGATGATGGGTCAATAAATGAGGTAGAAGGTGTAGGCCCTTCATCATTCTTGGGTACTTGGGGAATCTTATAGAACTTGGCCACAATATTTTTGTAGTAGTAAAAAGACTCAAGATCTCCATGGATGGTAACTTATATGTCCTCAAAATGAAATTTTACACATTGGTGATAGGTTGAAGCTACAAATTTTAGGGCATGGATCCATGGTCGATCAAGAAGGATGTTGTAAGGGAGATCAAGGTCTAACACTTGGCATGTATTCTATGTAATGATGGGTCCCACTTGGATGGGTAGTGCAATGATGCCTTGAGATACCCATTCTTTATCATCATATGCTCTAATGGTGCACTCTTTCCTTTCTTAATAGCATCTTTTGAATAGCCTAGATTCTTGATCAACTTAAGGGTGAAATGTTCAAACCAACACCTTATTCTTATGAATGATTACCTCAAGGTGTAAGGAACGATTATGAGATTGTTGTGATGGTAGGTCTTTCTCTAAGAAGGTGGGAAGAATATTAGTGATATTCCCTACCATAGCTTGAAACTAGTCAGTATCAATATCCTCGGGGAAGGATGATGCAGATAAAGTGTTCTCTAAGATTTCCCTATGTGCGGGAGATATCCTCAATAGTTCCAAGATAAAAATCTTTGTGGAGGTCTTCATAAGCTGATCTAGGAGATTTTACTTTCTAGGCTTATATGTTGGAAAAGTAGGTTGTGCCCTAGGTTGAGATGGAACTCCTTGGATGGTGACCTTGCCACATCATGTGGTGACTCCACACTCCACACTAGGCCCTTTGATGGTGACAATGGTAATGACACTATCATAGGAAGTGACTACATTGGAATAGGTATGTTATGTATTTATGTAATCCTTAGCTTTTCTAGTGTTATTTCTTTTACTATGATCTAGCATAGGGTTCTTGTATATCTTGAAATCCTATTTCTTGGCTAGTACCTCAATAGATATGGCTTTTCTCTCTATAAGATCTTGATATTTTTGAGCCTCATGTAGTTCATTGTTTTGTGTTCCTTGATTTTGTGAAAGTCACAAAGATCATTTTTCTTGTACCAGGGTGGTTTACCCTATGGTTATTGGTAGTTTTCAAATTGGGAAGCGTTATCAAGTTTGACTCTATGAATTTCTTCATGATGGTCTCAATGGGTTCTGACAACTATGTGTATTTGTGTTTTGGATAGTTTTTTTTATTGGGAGTTTGTCGTCATTGTGTGTCAATTTTATTGATCTGATTATTTTGTGGTGATGTTTGTTGTATAGTTGGTTGATCATTAGCTATTTAATTTTTGTTTGGTCTAGGAGCACTTAGGACCGCCTTAGCATCTACCACACCATCATTTGTTGTGTTCTTGTTTTTAGCCCAAACACAAGGCTTATTGTTTAAACTGGCTAATGGGAAGTTGTCTTTCTAGGGTTATGTATTTCCTTATGAGATTAGAGCTCTCTCGATGTTAAGGGCTCTAGGGACAAGCTTTTTGTAAGAGGTAATGCATTGCATCTTCAAGTGCAAGGATAGATTTGGATCTACATTCAATATGATGATCCCCACTTGTTGTTCATCAGTAATGGGCCACTTGCTCTTGCTAGGTCTTTGTCTTCATCATTGTAAGAAATTGGTGAAATAATATCCTTTGTTTTGTTTGAGAATATATAACTCTTATAGGATCACATCCATGTCAATATTAAAGGATAAATGATCTATTCATCAGTCAATGATTTCTTGGAAGGTTTTAATGCCTGGGGGCAACTAAGAAAATCAGTCTATGGTTGGGTCTATCAAGCTTTGTGGAAAGAGGTGCATCAAATAGGATTCATTGTAGGAAACCTCCATACACATGACGTTAAACTCTTTGACATGATCTACAATACTTCCTCTCCCTTCGTATTTTTCAAATTTGGGTACTTCAAAACTCGAAGGGAACAATACCATTGTGATGTTTAGATCAAATGGATATGGGCATAAATTTTACATATTGGGTTTATTCATCTTTCCCATCTAGATATCTTGTATTTCTTGTGTTAATGCCTTAAGTTGTGATGCCATATCATCTTGCATGTTTGGTGGAGGAACATATGGTGCATATTGTGGAATGGGAATCTGGTATGATGGGGTGTCGTATGGAATATATGGTGGTGTAGGATATTGTGAAGGTGATGATGGTAGTGGCGTATATGTTCCTAATGTGTTTGTATTGATGATTTTATGTTGAGGGTTATAGTAGGAACCTTGTTGTTTTTGTTGTTGTTTTTGGGCATATTGTTGAGCTAGTAATTCTTATTGTTGTTGTTGGGTCGCAAGGGCTTGTTGTTGGGATTGCTTGTTTCTAAGGCTACTTCTTCTTGTTGTTGTTGTGTTGCTAAGGCTGCTTGGTGTGCTTTATGCTATTGTTGTGCTTCCAAGGCTGCTTACTATTGTTGTGCTACTAAGGCTACTTGGTGTGCTTGATGTTGTTGTGTTTCTAAGGCTGCTTATTGTTGTTGCTATTATTTTTTTGCTGCTAGGGTTGCTCGATGTTGTTGCTGCTATTGTACGACTTGCTAGTAAGCTTGTTGTGCTTGCTATAAAAATAAGGAATGTTCTTGTAATGTAGGATTAGTTGGTTGTTAGGAAATATGTGATGGTTTTTGGGTGTTGATTTTTTGTGTGGGTTGTAGGTTGTTGATGGGTGGTTGGGGGTTACCTTGTTTTAACTTTCCTTGTAAGATGTTAGATTAGGATGGAGGAATGTAATTTTTAGGTCCCATTTGATTTTGCATGATGTGGGAGACTATGGAGAAAGATTATGATGGTTCCATTAGATATTGTGATGGTAATGGCATATTAGTACCTTGAGTCCATTGATTGAAAGGGTCCCCTTGACTAATATTTTGGGGATTTCCTTGTGTTTGGGATGTGATCAAGGTACTACCTTGGTTGATGGGATTTGTGACCAAGGGGTTGTTTTAAGATGGGTTAGTGATGGATGGTATGAATCTATTTTATGAAACCAATGGTATGAATGAACCAATTGGGGGTTGGATAAATATGTCCCTATTTACATTAAGGGTTGATTTTGTGCAAGGATATTAACTTTCCCTTTTGGTTTGATTTGAGAAACTTGGTCCATACTACTTTGCATGATGTTGAGCATACTTATGGTACTCATGGGTATGGATGAAGATGGATGTCCTCAATATGTTGAGGTTGTTGGTGTCCAAGTGGTTGTTTGGGATGGATTGGTGTTGAGAGTACCCACAATTTTGTTGATTTCAAATGCAGGAGTATGGCCAACATTTTTACCAAGACTAGTTGTAAGACTAGGAATAGATATTTGATTTAGCCCTAGCGATGGAGTTTTTTGCATGTTCAATGAAATCAAGCCATGTGCCAATGATTGGGCAACAAAATATGGATAAATCAAAGCTACATTTTTTAAGGCTTGATGTTTTTGTTTGTACTCCATGATTTCTTCCTTAGTAAGTCCAAATGGGTTGTTTGTGATGTCTTCTATTTCTTATGGTCTTGATGGAGATGAGGGTTGTTGTGATGGGGTAACTTGACTTCTTGGATCAAATTCTTGAGGATTGGGATCACTTGAGGTAAATGTGACTTTGGTTTTCTCCATGATTCTCTTGTGTTTTGATCTTATTTTTACCATAAATTTTGGGTCACCTATGGGAGAGTTGTGTTTATATTTTTAAGTTTTGAACTCTCTAGTTGAATCAAATATAGGTAGAAGGGACGCTCTAAGTATTTTTAGAGCAATGGTGAAAATGGGAGATGAAAAGATGAATGATATGGGGAGTGATCTCTACAAAACATTTGGGACAGTTCACTTTTGACTTACATTTGATTGTTTGATGTTTGGATAACTTAGGATGTTTATGAACTTGTTAATCTTTAGGGTAGACTTGTGACCTTCAAGATAAATGAGTTCAAGGATGATAACTAACTTAACCAAATGCATGGAAAATTATTCATTTCACATACGAAGTAGTTAAATTAGGTTTTGGGTTTGATTGATGTCTAATTCAAAGAGTGTTGGCGTGTTCAAATTTTTTGCAAAGTTTGGTGAAGTGGAGTTTGGATTTTGATAAAGGGGTGGACGAAGGTGTTTGACCAAATGTTAACCTCAACTGAACCTTTATTTTCCAAGTCCAAGGTGGTGAGAAACATGCTAAACCTCTACATTTTTCAAACCCTATGATCAAGGAGAAGTTCTTGTGAAATGTGTTGATATGGATCATCCATGAAATAATGTAGAAAATGTCTCCTTAGTGACTTAGCTTGATTGTTGTGTTGTGTTAGGATACGTCTTCTAATATACTTATAAATATGATGTCTAAGTTTGAAATAGCGGCATGTAGACCTTCTCTTGGGGATTTTGATTTTACGAGAGATCATTTAGAGAAGTATAAGATCATGAAAAAGAGGATATGTATTGCCATGTGAGTGGTGGTAATATGGGCCTTCAAACAACAATATCAGCTTGTTCCTCTTCTTCATCTATGATGTATTCTACATTGCTCCATTTTGTTGGTGTTTCTTTGGTTTCAAAAGTGAAGCTTCTCAAACTACTAATTATATCGGTTTATTCTCCTTCAATGAGTGAAAAGTTTTGTTGAATGATAGCGGGTGTAAGGACAGGTTGTTCAACAAGAGCGATTAGATGCCAAATGGTCATGTGGGGTTCAATTTGTCAATTTATCTTGCTCAAATGAGTTTATTAGTACAAAAAACACTTTATCTTGATTAAGTTTCAAATTAAATGTCTATTTCAAAAACATCATTCATCTCACAAATCCCATTTTGTGAAAAGGATGAAGTTAGGGGCATAGTTACCTAGATTAACTTTGGGAAGTATGGATTGATATCTAAACAAAAATACTTAGAAGTATCTAGGAATAAATACTTAGGACAAGCATCAATGTCGAGGTTTTATCAAATGTTATCCATACTTAGACCAAAGGGTTTGAAATTTTGAAAAGACTTATTGATTTTTTTTGTAAATTTTTTGGAACCAATAAAGTGTTAAACTAACTCACAAGCATTTACAATCCTAGATAGAGTGGGTATGTATTCCTTAGTAGGTTTACCATCATCGAAAGAGATGATTAATCTGTGAAGATGAAGTGGAAAAATAGGCTATGTTAATGAAATGTAATGTCTTGACACGCCAAGCAAAGGAGTCCATTCCCCATTTTCTTTATTGCCTCAATAAAAAACTAGACATGGTAAATAACTTCTAAGTGCGGTGCTACTCACATGCACTACCTTGAAATACATTTCAGAATTAGACTTGGTTAGCCACTACAAACAAGGATTTTAGTGACCATATCCAAGATAAACCGGTGTCATACACACAATGATTCTACTCATTTAAGAGGCCTCCCATCCCTTAGAAATATCTAATGGTTTTAACACATCACAAGGATACTAGGGGAGACATTCATCAGTATGGGACAACCATAATCAGCTTGATCCATGAATTTAATCACAACCAAATTATTTATATAGTGAGTTAGAATGAAAGCACCACTTTGTGTCATTCCCTCTCTCAAGTTGGGAGGAAATCCCTTTCTAAAGGTGACATATGTTTGAAGCGTAAAATTATTTTCATCCCCCAAAATTGCCAATCAGCATAAGGGGAGAGGATAAGTGCTTCCAAGAAGAAAATGTATACTTATTTGTTTCTCTTCACCCAATATCACACGAAGCGCAAGGGGATTAGATACGCACAACAAGAATACACAAGCAAATCAAACAAATGTTCATTTTAATCCATCATAGCAAAGTGAGTTCATTTTAAACACCAAACAAAGTATGGAAGTTGTATTGTTCAATTTTAAACCAACAAGTATAATGATGTGAGGGTTCAGTTTTAACCAATTTGAACCCTCATTTAAATCCCAAAAGAGATCTAGTTTCATCCTAAAACGTGAAATAAAAAGTATCATAAATGGGTTATAGTTTCCCCAAAAGTTTCAAAACACTTCTTACAATTATAAGATTTAAACAATGATATGCTCCTTTACTTTGAATGTTATCATCCAAACCTACAAAACTAGTTATTATAAAAAACCGAAACAAGAAGTCAGAGACATGTTAGTGATCAGATAAAGCCAAAAAATTTAAACACGTAAAAAATAAAGTTATGTTCTATTTACCAGTAATTTGCAACGTTGAAATCAATTGCATCGTTGAAATTCATCATTGACTGTGTTGTTGTATAGGATATGCATTGTTGTATTGAAAATCAATAGCGACCCTCTAGAGTAAATAAGGAGGTCAATTACATTGACATATCAATTGCGTCGTTAAAGAGAAATTCATTTTATGTTAAAAATTAAATTATCATCACTATATTAAAATATGGTGACGAAATTAATTATGCGTCACTATTTTAATTTTTTGTTGATAAACTGAAATCATTGGTGCATTGTTGTAGAGTGATGAATCATCAAATGCAATGATTGATAATCAATAGCATCATTTTACTTTAAGAGACAAGGAAAATGAAGATTTGACAAGAAAATTTTCAGATTGGTTAGTTCAAGCCCTCCTTCTAGTTCTAAAATGTGACCAGCAAATTAATATGGGTTGAATACACTTGATCCATGAGGATTCAAAGCACACTCAATCACTAAACATCAATCCCAATATAGATCATTCAATTTAAACAAAGACAAGAAGCCATTAAAAACTAGCACATTAAAATACGAAAGCTTGAGAAACCTCTAATCTAAGACATTGAGACTTATCCTATTGGGGGAGTGGTCTCATATTGATGTGGAATGGTGATCCTTTCCCAATCTCGTGGATAAATGAGCCTATTCTAATCAATTCTATTGAAGATAATCAACAAAACTGATGATAGATGTGTATGAAAACATGATTTAAAGCTACTTTAACATGATGTAGACTAAGATGATTGATATGGGTATATGAAAATCTAATCTAAATGGATTTTAAGCTAAAAAGATTAAAACCCTAATTAGAAGATATACTCAATGTATGCATCTATGTTATCATGGAAGCCATTAATAGAAGCTAAGCTAATTTATGCAAGTAAATTAAGCTAAAATGTTGTTAAATGTGAGTGAAAATGGAAGTGATTTCAATAGCATAAGTTTTCTCTGAAAAAGGTGGATCCATTTGTCTCCAAATAGTGACTTATTTATAGGAGGACAAATCAAAAATGAAAGGTTAAGATTAAAAAGGTTAATCAATGGTCAAAAAAGGAAGGAAAGGTGAAACATGGATAATGGATTCTCATCAATGATGAGAATCAATGATCACATGGATCAAGGAAATAATAAAGGGCTCACATTCTTCTAACAAAACACACTCAAAACTTGCACAAGAAGTCTTGTAAGTTAACTTGCACAAGAAGTATTGTAAGTTTGTTAGAAGAAAAATATTTTTTTTTTCAAATGAGTGAGGAGAGAGAATATTCTTTGGAATATTCTCATGGGTGAGGGAAAATTAGATATTTAGCAAATTAAAACAAATTTTTAATGTGCAAAAGGGAAAAGAATATTCCATGGGAATATTATTTTTAGAGGAATGTGCAAAGGAGGAATATTCCCTTGCAAGTGGGGGAAATTAGATTAACTAGTAGTTGATAATTAAAATATAGTTTTAATTATGCAATTAGGGGAATTAAATGGTATTCATTAAATAAATGATTTAATGAAAAGGGGGATAATGATATGATATTTAATTAAATAGCTTAGGGTTATTTAATTAAACAAGAGGAATTAGGGATTTAAATTAAATAACTTGATGTATTTAATTTAATAAGATAAAATGTTAGCATGAAATGGGGTGAATTAAGCCAATTAAATTAATTAGGTTAATAGTCGAAAATGATTCGATTAATTAAATAGATAGGAAAATTTAATCAATTAAGCAAAAAGTGGATGGATATGTATTTTAGGAGGAAACGATGTTAGTATACCTAATTCAAGTGCATGATATCATTCAGGATATTTTTAAATGTCTACACTTTCATTCTAGGATCATATTCTAACACACTTGCGTAGGGTTTCCTTGCATTATTAGAGATCTTAATCTTAGACACTTAAGGTTAGGATTGCACACACCTTCCATGTTTCAGATTTCTATCCATCATTAAGGTTTAATTACTAGACTTTGGGTTTGACTGAGGAAAACCCTTATCCACCAACAAACATCATTTTTT
Organism: Sequoia sempervirens; assembly: GCA_007258455.2. Classification (NCBI taxonomy): domain Eukaryota; kingdom Viridiplantae; phylum Streptophyta; class Pinopsida; order Cupressales; family Cupressaceae; genus Sequoia; species Sequoia sempervirens. Next base: position 6,773 of record VDFB02019972.1, on the reverse strand, counting down.
TTTGTAGATTATTGAAATTTTCATATACAAAAGTGGGAATTTCAAGTTATAGGAAGGAATTGCAGGTCTAGAGCTTCAAATTTAAATTTAGAGTTTTCTGGAAAAGCCTACCAAGACCCATTCACCATAGGGTGAATGAGTCCATGTTAGGGATACAAAGGAAACAAGTTTTTCATAGTTTTTAAGCTTTAGTTTATGATTCAAAGTCTTCTGGTAAAGTATACCAGAGCCCATTCACCATAGGGTGAATGAGTCCCTATTAGGGTTGCAAAAACAAAAAATTCTGATAGGTGCACAACATTTATTACCTTCAATTTCTTCAGAAAGTTTATTGTTTCCTTTTCTCTTATGTTAAATCTCTTTAATGCACTTTGTAGTTCTAGGTTGAGTTTTTTTTCTATTTCAAATCTTTTTCCATAAATTTTTATTTGGCTCACACCCCCATCCTTGCATGAAGGAGAAATTGTTGATCCAGACCTTTATTTGACACACCTTTTGGTTGATAATCACTTCATGGTTTGTATATCATTTATTAAATGAAATAGTGGAGAATAAGGTTATTTATTTTGGTAAATCCCCTTTTTATATAACCCCACTTTTAGATTTTTCACCTTGAAACTCGGTAACTTCATTAACTTAAACATTCATTCAATGCATCACATTAAATTTGCAATAATGGAAAGAAAAAATTAGAGTATGCATCAAATCAATGAACACAAGAACACCAAATTTACATGGAAAACCCCTAAAAGGGAAAAATTGCAATCAGGATTGGCTCACAATATAATAGAATTTATTACAATGGAGATTATAGATGGTGGGCTCATTTTCCATAAAGAAAGAATGGCTCACTACCAGTGACTCGCTGCCAAGGGCTCACTACCTAGAATAGAAAAATATACAAGAAAGGGTGTCTCATTTTCCAAGATGAACTGTTAACAATTCATCTACAACATGTTGAAAATATAGTTATAATTAAGCTTTAAAAAATGACTTAACACACTTCATACTTTAGCACTATCAAAATTCGCACTTCACTCTACATAAGATCTTTTACACACACTCTTAAACTTCTTCAATTCATCCTTCACATAATTAATTAACTCTGTAAACATACATACATCTACCACAAACACCAAAATCTCTAATTAGGTCAGCCTAATTAGATGAAACATGTAACATCATAACCTATCGACACAAAACTCTAACACACATTCTTTGTAGAATAAACCAAAATGTGTAAAACACCAAAATAGGTTGGAATGACCTATAATCACTCCCATAAATCTACTACATACATAACTTAACTCTGCACAACCTCAAAACCCTTAGGTTGGCACCACATAACAAAATTGGTAAAGCAACAAGTGAATGAACAAAAATTTCATTCACAAGTTGACACGTGGACCACCAAACCACTTTCCACTTGGAGTGCATACATAGGTTCTAATACCTTCCAACACTTCCCCAAAACTACATAGCATAATATTCAACCATGGTGGAATGTGGATAATTCCAATCATGCTCTTTGTACCAATCACTCGGCCATTACTAATCCTAATAATCTGTCACTAATATCTTTAACTATGGAAGATATAAAACCTTGAAACCTTGGATATAAACACCTTTAACACATATCATCAACACCTCAAAAGCACAAGACAATATTCTACACTGCAAAGAAATTCAAACCACAAAATAGTTCCTTAGATCACTAAACATGCACATAGGTACTCTGTAAAATCTTGAAAACACTTGGTCTTCTCCGGACCAACATTTTTTCCTTTCTACATTGGGTTTCCATCAATGTAAAACCCATACCTCATCCATACATCATCATTCTCATTTATCCAACACCCTATGTTCCCTTTGGCCCAAAAAATATATAGAGTGAAGGAGAAGGTTAAAGGTTGGAACAAAGTCTCCTGAAATATCTTTCAAGACAAGGAAAATCTTCATTGTAGGCTATAGGATACTCAGAATAAGTTGGAAGAAGGAGATATGTAAGTTGATACTTCAATAAAAGAGAAGGAAATAAAAATAGAATGGCTCAAGCTCTCAAAAAGGGAGGAGATTTATTGGAAACAGAAATCAAGAATGCAATGGCTAAGAGAGGGTGATAAAAATACTATATTTTTTCACTGGTCCACCTTAAGACATATAAAAAGGAAAAATATAAAATTTATTGAAAAGGATGATGGTTTTATCCTTACTAAGGAAATTGGCATTGCCAATGTTGTTTTTTCTTACTTTATAGATTATTTGGCTAGTCATAACTCAGATGTATCTTATATGGAGGATCTTATTGATGTTATTCCCAATATCATCAATAAACAATAACTTAAGTCTTTGGGAAAACCTATTTCCTACCATGAAATATAGAATTTTGTGTTTTATTTTGTTTCTTAAAAGGCCCCAGGCCTTGATGGGTTCCCTCCAGCCTTCTTCCAAGACTTCTAGGAAGTGATATCTTCGAACCTCCTTAATGCTACAAGAGATTTATTCAGATCGAGAAAAATAATAAAATTGTTGAACTCGACATTTATTGTGTTTATCCCTAAGAAAGGTGATTCTCTCAATATATAAAACTATGGACCCATTGGTCTATGTAACACTTTCTACAATATTTTCTCCAAACTTATAATAAATAGAATAAAGGGGATACCCCATTAAATTATTTCACCCAATCAACAAGGTTTCACTATATGAAGACAAATTATTGATTTAGCCTTGATTACTCATGAATATAAACAATCTAAGGAATGTAGAAAAATCCTACCATGTCCCTCAAATTAGACATATCCAAGGCTTATGAAAAAATTTATTGGCAGTATTTGATGGTTGTCCTATAGAAGTATGGGTTCAAAGGAAGGATTCTAAATCTAATAAAATCTTGTGTCACAACTCTCAAATTCTTTCTTTTGGTGAATGGGGCTTCTAGGGGTTCCTTCTTTAGTGGGAGTATTCTTCGACAAGGAGGTCATCTCTCTTCCTATTTATTCATAATGGTGTCCAAAGTGTTTGGGAGGTATTTTCAAAAAAAAAATTGACCTTAGACTTCCTAAAGGGGATAAAGTGTCTTTTTCCCTACCTCTTGCCTCTCACCAATAGTTTGTAGATGACACTATTTTTTTTGGCAATTACTTGATAGTAAAAGCAACCCATTTGAAGAAAACACTAGAAAGGTATGCTTGTTCCTCAAGATAGCTCATTAACTACATAGAGTAAGATTTCTTTCTTTACTGATCAATTCGTTAAAGATAGAGTTGCAAGGATCCTAGGATACTATGATGCATCGTTATTTACCAAACCTAAAAGATGAAAAAAAAAATGCAAAGGAGAAATAACACAACACCACCTCAAGATTAGCCTAAGTTGAACTTGTACAAAGAAAAGATAAAAGAATGATTATAACTTATCCAAGTTGATCCCTCTTGGTTGGCCCTTTGATGTATATTTGATGTGTGCTCCTTGATGGAAAATCACCTACAAGGGGATGCAAAATGATGAGGATTCAAATGATGGATTTGGGTATGTGAGTGGATGAGAAAAATGGATACAAATGAGCTTGAAGATTCAACAATGGAGGTGTGATAGCTTGAATGAAAGTGTTGTAAGTGCTTGAGAGTTGAGAGTTGTGAATGTGATATGAGTGAATAATGAAAATGAGACCAAATCCTCTATTTTAGGGGAAGATTCTCTATAGAATTCAACAACCAGGATTTTTCCAACATGGGCAAGATGGAGGGCTATGGTGGGTTGAGGACTCACAAGTCCTCAAAAATTTCCATGTGATGTGGAGAGAGGACATGTGAGGTGGAGGTACTTGCAAGTACCTTTGGATTAGGGGAAGATTTCCTAAAAAGGGAAGTTCATGTCCCCATGTGGAAGGATGGTGACAAGTGAGGAATTTTAGAATTCCTCACTAATCATCACGGGGAAGAGAGAAGTGGTTGGGAAACTAAATGTGAAATTTAAATTCACATGATTGGAAGTACCTTAAGGATAAGACAAGGTCCTCATAAAGCAAGTTCTTGTCCCATGTGACTGATGTGAAACATGGGAGGTTCTATATTTTCCCAACAACCTTCATGGGGAAGAGGAAAGCATTAGAGGAATAAATTTGAATTTTTAATTTAGATGGGGAAGAGTTCAAGACCAAATGAAGAAAGCACTTATGAAAGGTTGACTTGGAGGACATACCAAGTATGGCATGTGATTAGATTAAGGTTGTGCAAATAGGTGATTAAGAATATTAATGAAGGTTTAGAGGCAAGTGGCCAAATATGGAGGATATGACATTAATCTTGATTAAGGGTGTGCACATCCTAATCATGGATTAATTAAACTAATTCATATTAGAAGAGGATTATGGAGGATGTGACAAGGAGAGAGAAAAGATGGAATTTAAAATTGATTTAAATTCAAAAAGGCTAAATGAATAAATTAAATAAATTGATATATTTATTTAACTTAGAGAAGAAGGATGAAAGGTAAAGTGTTTAGTTATTAAATTAAATACTTTAGGAACCTTTAGTAAAATGAGAAATATTAATTAAATAAATCATTTAATTAATATCGATGGGGAATATGATATAGACAAATAAAGGGGATGAATTTGACCATATGGGAGTGGTCAAATTTGGATGTCCACATTTTGCCCCTATTTGAGATGGTGCTATGAAGTAACATCATTTCAAAGAAGATTAAAAGATAGGACCAAGAAGAAGATTGTTAGATTGGAAAAGATTCCCCAGTCCTTCAAAGTAGTGACTAGGAAGAAAGATGATGGGGGTCAAGACGAAGATTAGGGATTGAGGATGCCCCCTCAAGAGGACATGCGAGTTCAAGAGAACACAGGTGTGCTCTCAAAATGGATGAGGTGATGCGAGAGTAGATGGGGAAGATGATGTAAAGTGATGGATAAAAGAGGATGATAAGTGATAGGATAATGGGAAGAGAAGATGAGAAGAAAGGAAGCACAAATGGATTTAGGGACAAATGTGATGTTTCCCCAGTCAAGATACAAGCCAAAATGGGTTGATGATGGATAGAGTGTTGTCGATAAGGGAATGATATATTCCAAAACAACACAAGGATAGGGAAGGATAAATCCTGATGATGGTGATCAAAGTGTTGTTGATGAGGGAAGGATACATCCCAAAATGACACCAAAGGATAGGGAAGGATACATCTCGAAGATGATGATGATTGGATCAAGGCTTGTAGCAAGGCTGGGAAAAAGACCAAGGATGTGATTATATGATATGTGTTAGATTGAATAGATGAGGATTGGATTGAGATGTGATATGGTTGAAATGAATGAAAATGATGAAGGAAAAGATTCTTATAATAACCAAATATGACTAATCTAAACAACTTAAAATGAATATGATGTAGCAATGCACATGAGATGAAATGCAATGAACCTAAAATGTGGAATGAGATGCAATCCTAATGTGATTTTCCATTTTTGGAGCATTGGTTTTTACTATAGCATAAGACACCAGGTGTTAGGGTATGTGTAACCAAGGAGGATTAGTGTTCAATGCATAAAAAAACATAATAGACAAGAAGGCTATCCTCACACCTCAAAGTCATGAAGACCTTGGTTGGGCTAGGCATTGGGATAACCACAAGCACAAAAGGATTGATGAGGTCTATTAGGATGGATGCATCCTATTGAGACCAAAGATGCATACTAAACTAAAAGATTGACATGACTCAAGATATTCAGAACCGATTGGATCTCATTTGTGAAGAACCAGCTAGATAAGGGCATATCTTGATGACAGAACACAAGAGAGACACAAGACACAAGACTAACACACCCTCACGACCTAGGGGCTCAGGGGCCAACCATAGATTATCCTTCCCTATGTGAAAGCACAGAGCCCTCGTAGTTTGATAAAACACCATGGATAAAATTGGAAAGGGGACAATGGAGACAAGGATGGAGGAAAAAGACTAGATAGACAAAATCCTTGGGGGAGGATCAAATGATCAACTTTTCCTACGTGAAAGCACAGGGGCAACATAGTTTGAAAAAAGGTCCATGACTGACCATGGATAAAGGATGATGAGATGTATGTGATAAGTGGATCAAATGATGGGACTAACGATACAAGCTAGATTGGGTGAATAAGATATAATTATGATGAGTAGAAGAAACTCAGGGATGTGATAGTTTTCCAAATCATCGAAAGATGAATAGGGAGGATAATACGATGGAGAGATGAGTGATTATAAGTGATAGGAGATTGTGAATATGTACGAAATATGTGGGAGTGATGACAATGAAATAGATGGCATTTGGTTGCATGGGGATAAATCTATAGCCAGATACCAATGATAAGAGATTATGAGATGGGATGAGGATAGAGATGAACGGATAGGGAGATAAGAATGGGGAGATGAAAGGGATTGTTTAGATTGGTAAGGATATAAGGATAGGGAGATGAAAGTGTTGCTATGATGGATGGATAGGAAGATAAGGATGGGGAGATGGAAGAGATGCTATGATGGACAGATGGGAAGATAAGGATGGGGAGATGGAAGGTATTGCTATGATGGATGAATGATGTCTCCAAGGACTATGTCACAAAGAAGAAGATGCCCCACTCTAGATATCTCATGTATGATGAGGAATGAGGGATGGAAGATGAGTGGATGGGAAGATAAAGGAGATAAGTTGATATTGATAGGATGCATGGATAAGGAAGGGAGAGTGATGGTAGCATGACAGGTGGATAGGGAAGGTATATGGATGTTGA
>VDFB02019971.1:0-27060 GCA_007258455.2 Sequoia sempervirens | reverse complement strand
TTTGGTGGTTGTGGCTTTGTCATTTTGTTGTCCTCTCTACAGCCTCTCTGTTTATGGGATCTTTGACTATCTATTCTTTTGTTTGTAAACTTTTTTGGTTTTGGGTCCCTGTAAAACCCATTTTTTCCTCTTTCAAAAACATGGTCACAATATTATAGTTGTTGATGTCACTTTAAAATATCTCTCAACTAATTATTAAGTTAAAAATTTATAAACGATAATATAAAGACTTCAAAACAAATATTATTAATAATAAACTCTTCAGATATAATAATTACATAGTAAAATGATAGTATATTATAAATACAATTGTATTATATTATTATATAGTCACTGTTCATAAGAAAATAAAAAATTAGTGTTAATAATACACTTTTTAGATGCAATAATTACATTATAATATGATGATCTATTATATCATATATATTATACATAAAATTATTTTATTATATTTCAAATTTAAATAAAATTATATTATTAATAACATATAAAATTATAAAATCATATAAATATTAATAAAATTAAATTAGTGAATAACTAAAATATTATAAATAAATAGATTGTTATAATTAATGTTCTTAGATGAATGGCATAATCTAAATAACATAATCTCTTTCAAAAATCTAATTGTATTATTAATATAGAAATATATAAAAATTATAAAAAATATGAAGATAAATATTGTAATAGATTTCAAGATCTAGATTTGATGGTCATATAATCATATTAATAATTTGTGCAATTTAAATTATAATTAAAATTTTAGAGAGGTTGTATTCCATGAAAAAAAAAAAATAGAACGATTATTAAAATTAATTTTATTTCCATATTTCAAGAACTTTAAATAGATAATCATCACAAAAAAATGACTTGAGTCGACCATTAAATTTAACTCATAATCACAAGAAACAGTAATCTATTTTTTATGACAGGGTGTCCACGTGACAACATATAGACCTTGCGGCCCCCGCGCCCTTGCAACTTGTCCAGACCTTGCCTTGGGCTTAGATTTGTACCAATTTGGGGTCCGGTCAAGGTAAGACTAATCCCTAGGGGATAGGACCTCACCTAAAATGACCCACACCAATTTCATCTAGGCAGAGAGAATCGATCTTGGGACTTACATGGGATAAACCCAAAGCCCCGAACCAACTATGCCACCCATGTGGGCCTCAAGCAACAATAATCTAAACAATCTAGAAAAATTAATGTGATTAGATAAATTATATAACAATATAACCTCTTTCAAATATCTATTTTTATTATTAATACAAAAATTATATTAAATATGTTAAGATAAATATCATAACAGATTTGGATCCTACCCAATTTTTTTGGAAAATTAGACAGTGATTTCTTGCTACTACACAGACTAGGGGAAACCCTATCCATGGTTCTCCCATTGGGTTGGGCTTAAATTTCACACACTAAGCGTTGAATCATTGCGATGTTGGATGGATCGTTAGGGGCTGGTTAGAGTGGGTCGTGCTAGGGGTGGAGGCATGTTTGCTTAGTGTGGTGTGGATTGAAATGAAATGAAATATTTTAATGACGTCCACGAGGCCAAAGAAGCCTATGGGACCCAAGAGCAGCACAAGAACCACCCACAGCAAAGCCCTAGACAATTTGTAGGCTCTGTTCGAGATCATCCCTTCTGTAGTGAATTTTGATGATGAATTTTGCAGTTTTGTCCAGCCTTGATTCTTCAAACAAAGTATTTAAATTATCAACCTGCACAATATCCCCATAGCTGGCCTACATGTCTTTATATGCTGAGCATTCTATGATAAAGTGCCATTCCATCTCCACCATACCCTTGTTACAAAAACGACATATTCTATTTTCCTACTCCTCTTTAGGAACCACCCACCTACCTGTTTCACACCTAAGATGATGTGAACTAGTTCGCAATTGAGCTATCAACATTTTTTCTTTCCATTTGATATTCACTCCTATATAGGCCTTTTCTTCATGGTCCCTCATGGGATTGAATTCTTTGATATAATAATCCTTTTTACGCCCTATTTTTTTTGTCCATATAGCATATTTAAATTTTTCTCACATATTTTTTATTTTTCCATTTGTGTTTGGACACTCATACATCACAACATCCCATTTTTTCATCCATTTGATATTAAGTTTCATCCATGTGTTCTTTCTTCTAGTTAGCTCTTCCTTCACAATTAGCTTAGGCCATCGATGATCCTCCATATTCTGGACCTTCTTTAGGTAGCTTAATAACCGGGTCATCACTGAGGCCTCCAAGGGAAAAGTACCAGTCTCAGCCAATAAAATTTCATAAGGCATTGCAGTCTTAAGCTTGAGGCTGCATATAATTAGATGTTTTTGTATCATTTCCACTTATCTCCATTTCTGATTTGACATACTACTGCCCCAAATTTCACACCCATAGAGAATTACTAGAGTGACAAGTAGACCAAAAAATATTCTTTTAGTTTTCCAATCCCATAATTCTGCATTTCTACATCTATTTTGCAAAGAGTACAGTGCTTTCCAGCCTCCCTGAAAAATTTTCGCTCTACATGTTTCCCAGCTAAGTTTGTTGTGAAAATCAAGCCCAAGGTACTTGTACTCGTTCACTATTTCTAGTGGCTTGCCTTCAAAGAGAAATTCAATCTATTGTTTTTTTCTTCGTAGTGAGAAGATCATTATTTTGGTTTTGGTAGTGTTCACTTGCATCCCGACCTCTTGACAAAATGTTTCAAGGGCCTTCAAATGTTTTCTCAAATCAAGAGCAGTTTTAGCAATTAATATGTGGTCATCAGCATATAAGAGTAATTTTATTACAAAGTTGGCCAAATGAATGCCTTCCTCACCAACCTTGTCAATCCATTCTTCCAGCTTATCAATGTAAAGCCCAAATAGCGTTGGGGAGAGCAAGCAACCTTGTTTGACACCAATGTCACTGCCAAAGCATTCCGACATACCATCATTGGTTCCGATTTTAGCTTTGACCTACTCGTAGAACCTATGAACAGCCGCCCTAAACTCATGCGGAACTCTCAAATCCTCCATTCTCTTCCATAACTTGCCCCAAGGAACCGTGTCAAAGGCTTTATTAAAATCAACAAAGCAGCAATAGGCTTCATCTCCTTGAATGTCCCAAATTTTTTAAATAAAAAATCTAAGGGTAGCTCCATGATCAATAGTGGAGTGTTTGGGCCTAAAACCAACTTGTCCTTTTGCTCTTTTCCCCTCTTTTTTAGCCCAACTGCTAATCCTGCGCTCAATCGTGCTTCCAAAAAGTTTCCTAGGAAGAGGATTAATCATAATAGTCTGGTAGTTTGATGGGTTATTTATGTCACCACTTTTGTGCAAGGGGATAACAACACTAATGGTCCATTGATTTTTAAGTCAGAAAAGTGAGAGATTGCGTAAAACTCAAGCAAAGCTGATTCCGTGGTGGGTGATGGGTGGCGTGCGCAGTCGGGATGCCATCTGGAGTCCACTACATATTTGTGAAAAGTGCACCCACATTGCTCCTCCATCTGAACTCCCACGTGAAGCGACTGCATGGATGAACGATACCAATGCATGCAGGCACCTGTGCTTCACCCACTCCCCCCCCCCCACGTGACACTACGCCACGCAACTCTCTATAGATTTTACCATTCTCTCTGCAACTGCACCGCCACATACTACCTACTTCGCTTATAACTTCACACTCAAACTGCTTTCTGGTTACGTACGTAACTTAGTTTTGAGGATAATGGGGTTGAGCAATACGTGGGGCGCGTCGGAGGGAGTGTTACCCGTGTTCATGCTGTACGCTGCACTCTATTTTGGTCTCATGAGGAACGGCGTGAGGTCTTTCTTCAAAAAACTGGGGCTCACAGGGAGAAGGGAGGCCCCGCCCGGCTCATCGTCAGGGGTGCGCGTCATGAAATTCCAGCCCGGCTGTCGCGAGAAGTTGAAGTGCATATTCTGTTTGCGGAAAGCCAAGGAAGGAGAGCAGATTGCAATCCTTCCATGCAACCATGCTTTTCACAAGGCATGCCTCGACCACTGGCTTCAACAACACTGCCTTTGCCCCCTCTACAAACTTTCTCTCCATCAAATCACTAAATCAGAGGAACCACAGCTCTCTGAAGACCTCCAAACATTGTGGTTTTCTGGGTTTTAATCTTAGACTTCCATACAACCTTCCAAAAGGTGTCTTAGAAGGATCATGTAATATTGTCTCCCAACTTTTCACGCTTGGGCTGTTTTGTACTGTCGATGTTATGAATAGTTTTGAGAATTGTTATTTCAGGACTGTTGGTGAGGAGGCCATGAGAGTAGCAGCCATTAACTCGATGAAGAAACTTCTTTTGTCGTTTTTTTTTGGTTTAAGATGGTTTGTGAGAGCCATTTCTACAGATGGTTGGTGAGGAAGCCATTGAAGTTATAGAAAGAATGTAAGAAAGAACATCAGTGTCTGCCAAGTATCAAAGCAAAAGCCGTAAAACAACAAAATAAATGGATTTCTCCATGCTTGAGGAATGACGTGTATAAATTGCCTGAATTAGTGAGATCGTAAGGATTCTTTTTCTCTTTTCAAAGAGTGTGTATGGCGACTCATCATTTGGCCTTGCTTTTAGATATGTCGCTTCAGTAAATTTCAGTGTATAAACAAACTAAATAATGGGAATAATTTTTATTTTTTTTAAGTCCTGCTCTCATGCTTCAAACTTGAAGATTATTTTTTCTTTTTCACTTCATTATTAGTAAAAATAGCGAGAAATGCAGTATGATAGAATGCTTTTTAATCTCCCAAACCCGCAAAGTGCAAGTATTTAGGTGATTTTTTTTTTTCCTATTTTTGGTGTAAAAGAGAAGGAAGTCCAATAATTCGTTATGATAGAAGTATCGTATATAATTTGAAGCTAAACGAAAGTAAAAGAAATTATGTAAAATTTATACTGTTCTTTAATATAATAATAAAAAAATTATCATTTTGTGCATATCGAAAAGTCATACAAAGATAATCTGTAAAATTTAGTTGTTCTTTACTACAATAACAAATCCTTTGCATCCCTCTGTCAATATAGATGAACTTAAGCATATTGAAAAGTCCTGAATATAAATAATGTCATAAATAGACATACTTAATATATATATATATATATTAAAATTTTGAGAGATATCCTTCTCCAAGCGCCTATTTTTTAATCAATTTGTCACATAACAATGCATAGGCGCCTCAAGATGGATATCTCTCAAATTTTTTATAAATATTATTAATAAATAATATATACATGCTAGTAAATATAAACAATTTAAAATTAATATGTTTTTTTTTTTTATGCTTGAAATGAATGAATCTCATTTTTTCCATCGATGAAATGCAAGAAAAAGGATGCAAGATGATTGCATGACCATTCATTTTTGTCGCCCTCGAAATTCAGTCCATCAATCTTTTTTTTGTTGCTAGCTTTTTTTGAGAAAATCTTGCAAACTTCTACCGTCAATCAAATATGAAAGCTACCTTTCCCCAATTTTCCATGCAGGGATCGCTAAAAAGTTAAGCAGTGAAGGGAAATATGGTTCCTCAAGCATGGAAAAAGAAGTATATATTTATTTTTATTTAAAATATTGTCTTTTGTTTCAGGTAAACCCACAAAAGTGGTTTACAATTCAAATGAGGAAGGAAAACTTGTAAAAAATGACCCGTGCAAAAAAGTTTAGTTTTAGGGGTTCAAACGAACTTGTACGTTCAAGCGAACCCATTAAATACTGGCTCCACATTTCCTACAAAAAAAAAAACAAAGAAAATGCAAACGGAAAGGGGGTTCAAGCGAACCCCCGTCTACCCTCATTGTCCCCCTCAGGCACTTTCAAAGTCCAATTTTTTACACTTTGAAGGTTGGGTTGAGGATGAAAATGGAGGATAATTTACAAACCCAACTAGAATCAGGTAGTCCTCAGAACGAGCTATCAAACAACTATAATTTTAATATGTTTTGGTTTTATTATGTATTTGTTTTTTTAGTTTTATTAAAAATAGGTTTTTCACTGAAAATCAAGCTCTCTGTTCTACACATGTGGAAAAATAACAGATTGTCAAAAAACAATTTGAAAAATATGAGTGCACTAGATATTAAATTCCTTAATCCAACAAAAAAAATTGAATTTCGATACATACAAAAAAAATTGTGTTATAGGTCGTGCTATGTCCTAATTATAATTGGTTTGACTTTGAAACTTGATTAAAAAATATATTCAATAAAAACTATCTAACCAAGTGGAAGAACTAGATATCGGAGTTACAAATCTAAATTTGAAAGAATTAGAATTTTATCCTTCATGGAAAAAAATTTATGCGTTATACTGTGAGCATCACTTTTTAAAAATGTTGTTTTCTGAAAAAAAATGGTTTTCGAGGGAGATGGAAAAAGAAGTGCAATCTGATTCCAAATTTTTTGAAAAAAATATATTTAGAATCTACAGACAAAATGTCATGAAACTCTAGTTTGCATCATCTTCAAATTCTTCACGGTTTAGTTGCTATAGGTGCCCGAAAGTGAAGATTTAGTTAAAAAAAATTATTTCAGTGTCCAGTTTGGCCAAAAATTGTAAGCCACTATTGTGGGATCACCCTTCACATCAGAATAACGCTTAAATGTTTAACATTAGGATAAATTTTTGATCTTTTTATTAGCTTCACTCCATTTTCCACAAGTATGAACTACCAAGTACCAAGTTACCAACCATTCAATCTAAATAAGGTCAGTTGCAATCTGATGGTACAATGTTCTGACATAGCAATGTAAGAAATCTACTTATGGTGAAGCTTTTCCAAGCGTAGTTGGTACTCTTCTTGCAATAATGCTAAATGTTTGGAAGCATAATAATAAAAATAAGCCTTTTATCATAAGTTACAGAAATCTGCAAGTATGAGCCACCAAGTTACCAACCATTCAATCTAAATAAGGCCAGTTGCAGTATGAAAATACAACATTCTAACATAGCAATGCAAAAAAACTACTTATGGCGAAGCTTTTCCAAGCATACTTAGTACTCTTCTTCTAATAATGCTAAATGTTTGGAAGCATAATAATTAAAAAATCATTTTATCATAAGTTACAAAAATCCACAAGTACGAGCTACCAAGTTACAAACCATTCAATCTAAATAAGGTCATATGTAATCCGATACTACAACATTCTAGCATAGCAATGCAAGAAATCTACTTATGGCAAAGATTTTCCAAGCGTACTTAGTACTCTTCTTGCAATAATGCTAAATGTTTGGAAGCATAATAATATAAACAAGCATTTTATCATAAGTTACATAAATCCACAAGTACGAGCTACCAAGTTACCCACCATTCAATCTAAATAAGGTCAACTACAATCTGATACTACAACATTCTAACATAGCAATGCACAAAATCTGCTTATGGCGCAGCTTTGCCAAGCATACTTGGTACTCTTTTTGCAAGAATCCACAAAAGAAGCCTCCTAGAAAATAGGAAACCCTAATTCTACCTCTAAATAGGATGCAAGATGATTGCATTAACTTTGATCATTCATTTTTGTTGCCCCCGAAATTTCCTCTGTCAATATTTTTTTTGCTGCTAGCTTTTTTTGAGAAAATCTTGCAAGCTTGTGTCATTAGTCAAATGTGATAGCTACCTTTCCCCAATTTTCTGTGTAGCGATCGCCGGAAAGTTAAGCAGTGAAGGGAAATATGGTTCCTCGGGCAAGAAAAAGAATATATTTATTTTTATTTAAAATATTGTCTTTTGTTTCACATCATAATAATGCTTAACTGCTTAACATTATGATTAATTTTTTATCCTATTATTAGCTTCACTCCATCTTTTCCACAAGTATGAGCTACCAAGTACCAAGTTACCAACCATTCAATCTAAATAAGGCCAGTTGCAATCTGATACTACAATGTTTTGACATAGCAATGCAAGAAATCTACTTATGGTGAAGCTTTTCCTTGAGCATAGTTGGTACTCTTCTTGCAATAATGCTAAATGTTTGGAAGCATAATAATAAAAACAATCTTTTATCATAAGTTATCTAAATCCACAAGTACGAACTACCAAGTTACCAACCATTCAATCTAAATAAGGTTAGTTGCAATCTGATACAACATTCTAACATAGCAATGCAAAAAATCTACTTATGGCGAAGCCTTGCCAAGCGTACTTGGTACTCTTATTGAAATAATGCTAAATGCTTGGAAGCATAATAATAAATACAAGCATTTTATCATAACTTACATAAATCCACAAGTACGAGCTACCAAGTTACTAACCATTCAATCTAAATAAGGTTAGTTGCAATCTAATATTACAACATTCTAACATAGCAATGCAAAAAATCTACTTATGGTGAAGCTTTGCCAAGCATACTTGGTACTCTTGTTGCAATAATGCTAAATGTTTGGAAGCATAATAATAAAAACAAGTGTTTTATCATAAGTTATAGAAATCCACAAATACGAGCTACCAAGTTACAACCCATTCAATCTAAATAAGGTCAGCTATAATCTGATACTACAACATTCTAGCATAGCAATGCAAAAAATCTACTTATGGCGAAGCTTTGCCAAGCGTACTTGGTACTCTTGTTGCAATAATGCTAAATGTTTGGAAGCAACTTCCATCTCAATAAGTTGTTGTGTTTGCCACTTTTGATGAAGCATTTCAACTTTTGTGTCACTCAGTGTTGGCAGGTCCGTTGTAGAAGAAAATCCTTTAATCGTTGAGAAATCAATGCCAGTGGTTCTCCTAGTTTTTGAAGAACCTTGAAGTTCTTTCTTTACCATATTCAAAATCTCATACTTTAACCCATTAAGAATGTCTAGCAATTGACTCTTGAATATGCTCAAGTTCTCTTTGCATAACTGATCAAATAGTTGGTGTTGATCATCTATTATATCCCATGAGATTCTATTTACCATGTCATTAGAAACATGATGCACCACATTCTCCTCATTGTTTGGTAGATAAGGGTGTCCCACTATGATGTTCAATCTGCTCTAGAAAATCCAAATTTCCTTCACCAATCTTTTTTCTACTGCTAGCTTTTTTTGAGAAAATCTTGCGAGCTTGTGTCGTAAGTCAAATATGACAGCTACCTTTCCCTAATTTTCTATGCAATGATCACTGTAAAGTTAAGTAGTGAAGGGAAATATGGTTCCTTAGGCATGGAAAAAGAAGTATATATTTATTTTTATTTAAAATATTATCTTTTGTTTCACATCAAAATAACGCTTAACTACTTAACATTAGGATAAATTTTTTATCTTATTATTAGCTTCACTCCATCTTTTCCACAAGTATGAGCTACCATGTACCAAGTTACCAACCATTAAAATAATATAATTCTACTATGATTATTTCACATGCTCCATTCCATAAAAATAATATAATTCTACTATGATTGTTTCACATACTCCATTCCATAAAAATAATAAAAAAATTATTTACTTGAGTTAATTTATTTTACTTTTAATAATTTAAGAATTATTTTATTTTGTTCACTTAAATTTTTTTTATAGTTTTATTTTTATCAAATACATGTTTTTCAAATATATATGAATTGTATTTTAATTTTATGTACATATTTTGGAATCATTTTATTTACTTAATAGTTATTTTATTTTACTTTAGAACTATTTAATTTAGTTAAGAGTTATTTTATACTTTGTTTAAAATAAATTAAATTAATTTCTTATAATTTTAACATGGTCACAATATTATAGTTGTTGATGTTACTTTAAAACATCTCTCAACTAATTATTAAGTTAAAATTTTATAAAGACTTAAAAAAAAAATAGTGTTAAAATTTTATAAAGACTTAAAAAAAATAGTGTTAATAATAAACTCTTCAGATATAATAATTACATGCTAAAATGATAGTATATTATAAATACAATTGTATTATTATATTTCAAACAATATATTAAACTATAATATATTAAATTATAAATATTAATAAAATAAAATTATAAATAAATAAATTATTATAATTAATGTAATTAGATGAATGATATAATCCCTTTCAAAAAATCTACTTTTATATAATATAAATAAATATCGTAACAAATTTTAAGAACTAAATTTGATGGTCATTTAATCATATTAATAATTTTTACAATAAAATATAATTTGGCAAATTGGGCTTAAGTGGGTTTATACTCATTTATAAAGTTTGAGGACTATTCCATAATTGGAGGGCCTTCATACAAAACTAAGAGGAGAATAATTCAAAACCACCTTACTATTTTACATCAAAAATCCTAAATGTAGAGTATTATAAAACTACCACATACACATTTCCCTTCTAAGCATATAAACCCAATCCATTTCCAACACCACTATCAAAAGGGGCGTCCATGATAGAAAAATCCTAGCTAATCACAAATGAAGACACAACACCCATACCAAACTTTAGGAATGCTAAACCCCACTTAGACCGGTGATTTCAATGGGCATTATTATGATCCATAATAGGGAAGTTGGAGGGAACCCACTAAGATAATGTACCAAAGCTAAGAAAAGGCCACAAGGAATTGTGAAACAAAAAATAGCACTAGGAACTACAAAATCCATCACCTTGTTAAGATCCACACACTAACAAGGCTTAATTAATTTCGCCACAATTGCCTTGACTAACATGGCTTATACTTATTGTTCATATAATCATATAATTTTTCTTTTTAGATGGAGTCTAGTTAGGAAGAAGAGAACATGCACAACTGTAGTTGATAAGTTGTCCCTCTTCCTTGTAGGAAATTTGACTTTTTGATCCTTTCCATCTCTTCTTTTTGGATTTTCACCTTCCTCTTACATGTTTCTAGAATATTATTATGCTCTATGGACAAAGTCTTTGTAAATTTTACAAAAAATCGGGGTTAGCTCCACTTTATTATATTGTCCCAACAATGCCACTACTTTATTTCCTTTGGAAAGGGGTTTTCCAAGTTGATGGTAACACAAATATGAGCATACATCCTAACATTGCCTCCCAAATTTTATTCATCAACCAAGTAATGAAAGTACCTAGTAAAATACCATTTTTCTTAAAGATGTCTAAATTCTAGTATATTTTATGAATTATATAACCTAATCCACATTGGGGGTTCATTGGAAAGTGTATTAGTAGGTTGAAATTATGTTCCCAATCACAAAAATAGAATTCAATCCCATCCATCATCCAAGGGCCATATTTTATAATTTCTACTGTGCATTCCATATGAAATAAACCTTTTGGCAGAGACCTAATTTTTACATGCAGACACTAATAATTCACACCATTTTAGAATTTGAATTCTTACTAGACAATTTCCTACCCATCTTAAAAGGAATGGTCATTGTTTTATTCAAGCCACCGATTTTTCCAATTCATTTTCTAAGAGGGATATGGATTTAAGTATTTCATTATGCACCACTTGATTCTCCAATGAGACTATGTTTGTGCTAGTGACCACAAGTCATCAATTCTAATTTTTTCTTCCTCTCTTGCTAGGCATAAGATCCCAATAGTTGTTGAGAATTTTTCTATCCTTTAATAGTTTATGGATGAACTAAACCTTTGCTTTGGTGATTCCTCCTTTGACTTTCTTTGCACCCAATTTCTAGGAAGTATTATATTCAATTTTGCATCCTTGTGTCTTAGTGAAAACTTTTTCTTCAAGAACCTCAACATTCCAACTATGATGGGTGTCTTCCAAAATCATGTTTAGGATTGAAATTGAAATCTTTTTCCATTGAATGATTCACTAGTTAATCCTTAGCTCTCACGTCTAGGTTTTCCTACATTTCACCTTTCTATTTTTCTCCTTCTACTCTATTTCTTTCCCTCAAAATTATTTACTTTTACTCTATTTCTATTTTTTATTTACTTAAGAGTTATTCTATTTTACTTTATAACTATTTAAAAATTATTTTATTTTTGTCCACTGAAGAGCTATTTTATAGTTTTATAATTATCAAATACATATCAATTGTGCTATTTGAAATATATGTGAATTGTATTATATTTTTTTTTATTCAAGGGGTAAACGCTTTTGACCGGAGCTATGAACCGGATACAATCATTCAACAATACCACCCCAATGGGGTTTGAACCTTGGTGGCAAGAACAACAATGCCACCTATAAACCATCACACCATGCCAATACCGGCGAATTGTATTATATTTTTAATATACATAGTTTGGAACCATTTTATTTACTTAATAGGTATATTATTTTACTTTAGAACTATTTTATTTAGCTAAGAGCTATTTTAAACTTTTAGTTTAAAAAAGAACTTAGAATATTTGTTTATTTTAACATGGTCACAACATGATAGTTGTTGATGCCACTCTAAAACACTTCTCAACTAATTATTAAATTCAAAATTCATAAATAATAATATAGCCACTATTCATAAAAAATAAAAATTTAGTGTTAATAATACACTTTTTAGATGCAATAATTACATTATAATATGATAGAGATCTATTATATCATATATATTATACATAAAATTATTTTCTTATATTTCAAATAAATAAAATTATAGTATTATAACATATAAAATTATAGAATTATATAAATATTAATAAGATTAAATTAGTAAATAACTAAAATATTATAAATAGATAGATTGTTATAATTAATGTGCTTAGATGAATGGCACAATCTAAATAACACAATCTCTTTCAAAAATCTATTTGTATTATTAATATAAAAATATATAAAAATTATAAAAAATATGAAGATAAATATTGTAATAGATTTTCAAGATCTAGATTTGATGGTCATATAATCATATTAATATTTTTTGCAATAAATTATAATTAAAATTTTAGAGAGGTTGTATTCCATAAAAGAAAAAAATAAATAAAAGGATTATTAAAATTAATTTTATTTCCATATTTCAAAAACTCTAAATAGATATTTCAGGACTTACATGGGATAAACCCAAAACCCTGAACCAACTATGCCACCCATGTGGACCTCAAGCAAGAGTAATCTAAACAATCTGAAAAAATCAATGTGATTAGATAAAATCTATAACAATATAACCTCTTTCAAATATCTGTTTTTATTATTAATTCAAAAATTATATTAAATTTGTTAAGATAAATATCATAACAGATTTGGATCTTACCCAAATATTTTGGAAAATTGGATGGCGATTTCTTGCTGCTACGCGGGCTAGGGGAAACCCTATCCACGGTTCTCTCATTGTTGCGATGTTGGATGGATCGTGAGGGGCTGGTGAGAGTGGGTCGTGCTAGGGGTGGAGGCATGTTTGCTTGGTTTGATGCGTTTTTTAAGTTAGAAAAGCGAGAGATTGCGTAAAACTCAAAGCAAAGCTGATTCCGTGGTGGGTGGCGTGCGCAGTCGGGATGCCATCTGGAGTCCACTACAGATTTGTAAAAAGTGGACCCACGTTGCTCCTTCACCTGAACTCCCACGTGAAGCGACTGCATGGAGGAACAATACCAATGCATGCAGGCACCTGTGCTTCACCCACTCTCCCCCCCACGTGACACTACGCCACACAACTCTCTATATATTTTACCATTCTCTCTGCATCTGCACCGCCACATACTACAAAGCTTATAACTTCACACCCACACTGCTTTCTAGTTACGTACATAACTTAGTTTTGAGGATAATGGGGTTGAGCAATACGTGGGGCGCGTCGGAGGGAGTGTTACCCGTGTTCATGCTGTACGCTGCACTCTATTTTGGTCTCATGAGGAACGGCGTGAGGTCTTTCTTCAAAAAACTGGGGCTCACAGGGAGAAGGGAGGCCCCGCCCGGCTCATCGTCAGGGGTGCGCGTCATGAAATTCCAGCCCGGCTGTCGCGAGAAGTTGAAGTGCATATTCTGTTTGCGGAAAGCCAAGGAAGGAGAGCAGATTGCAATCCTTCCATGCAACCATGCTTTTCACAAGGCATGCCTCGACCACTGGCTCCCACAACACTACCTTTGCCCTCTCTGCAAACTTTCTCTCCATCAAATCACTAAACCAGAAGAACCACAGCTCTCTGAAGACCTCCAAACATTGTGGTTTTCTGGGTTTTAATCTTAGACTTCCATACAACCTTCCAAAAGGTGTCTTAGAAAGGTTCATGTAATACTGTCTCCCAACTTTTCACGCTTGGGCTGTTTTGTACTGTCGATGTTATGAAATAGTTTTGAGAATTGTTATTTCAGGACTGTTGGTGAGGAGGCCATGAGAGTAGTAGCCATTAACTCGATGAAAAAACTTTTTTTTCTTTTTTTTTGGGTTTAAGAAGGTTTGTGAGAGCCATTTCTACAGATGGTTGGTGAGGAAGCCATTGAAGTTATAGAAAGAATGTAAAAAAGAACATCAGTGTCTGCCAAGTATCAAAGCAAAAGCCGTAAAACAACAAAATAAATAGATTTCTCTATGCTTGAGGAATGACACATGTATAAATTGCCTGAATTAGTGAGATCGCAAGGATTCTTTCTCTCTTTTCAAAGAGTGTGTATGGCGACTCTCCATTTGGCCTTGCTTTTAAATATGTCGCTTCAGTAGATTATTTTTTCTTATTCACTTCATTATTAGTAAAAATAGCGAGAAATTTAGTATGATAGAATGCTTTTTAATCTCCCAGACCCGCAAAGTGCAAGTATTTAGGTGATATTTTGTTCCCTCTTTTTGGTGTAAAAGAGAAGGAAGTCCAATAACTCGGTATGATAGAAACACTGTATATAATTTGAAGCTAAACGAAAGTAAAAGAAATTATGCAAAATTTATATTGTTCTTTAATATAATAATAAAAAAATTATCACTTTGTGCATATCGAAAAGTCATACAAAGACAATCGGTAAAATTTTGTTCTTCTTCAATTAAAAAACAAATCCTTTGCATATGAGTATGTGTTTGTTCGTGCATGGATGTGTTCTAATGAAAAATTTCTAATGAAAATATGAAAATAGTTGCTAATATGGATAGATACTATATAATTAGATATATATGAATAAAAATGAAATTAATAAGAAAAATATTGTCATGATTCAAACTTACACAAAAATTGTTATTTATGAATATATATTTATTTATATTAAGATATTTGATCAAAATAAATCCAAAATTAAATAAAAATTCATATAAAAGTATATTAATTTTGACATACAGTAAATTCACTGCCAACAATTTGAACCGACAGAAACCGCCACTAATTTTACATTACAATATTAATATTAAATATATAGATCAAATATTTTCCAAATATAATAATCTTTAATTTTAAACTTTAATTTATATAATCAAATTTATATTTTTGCAATATAAAACTTAAATATAAACCATTTAAATTTAACACTATATTTATTAAAGATATTTCAAAAAATATATAATTTTGTCTGAGAGTATATTTTAAATAACATTTTTTTTTAAATGATTTGATATTTGATATTAAAATATTTTATTTTAAATATGGTAACTATTATGTGGTAAGGATTCTAAAATCTTCACCATTCCAACTTCCTTGAAAGAAATATAAACATGTGTCCCGTAATGGCTAGTACTTGTCTTGATAGTATTGTAATTATAGTTTTGTACGCTTGAAAAAAAAAAAATCTAAGTTTTATTGATGTGAATAAAAATAAATGTAAGTTTTATTAAAAAAAAATTCAGCTTAGTACTGCATGCCTATATTATATCTTAATGGAAAGATACATATTTGACACCATTTTCTTTTATAGTATTGTAATTATAGTTTTGTAGGCTTGAAAACAATTAAATGTAAGTTTTATTAATTAGTTTTTTGCATGCTTAGTACTGTATGTCTATATTATAGCTTAATGGAAAGATACAAATTTGACACCATTTAGATATATTTTCTTAATTTTAGTACATTAATAAAATATTTACATAATCACATTAATGCTAATTATTATTTAAATTATATTAATAATATATTAATCATTATAATGTAAATTGTAGAATAATGCATGCCTATATAGATATAAATAAGTTTGCAAAGGTGTGTAAGTTCTTGTCTAGATCAATGGAAGGTCAAGTACTTTGCAGATTAACTATTTGGATGGACAACTCAACACAAATCATTTGTAGTTCAATTTGAGGGGGAAGATGGTGTTAGAGAACACAGCAAGACAACAGAGTTTCTAGAGAAATTTGAGAATCACTTGTATACATTGTTGTATATGGTTGAATCTTGAAGGTGTAAAACTTTGTTTTGCAAGTTATATGCTATTAGTTTATAGATTGGTATTGTGTGAAAGAGAACCTATTGTATTGGAATTAATTTATTGAATAATCTAATTGTGAATATATTTTTGATAGATTTTTATCCCATAAAGATTTTCCACATAAATTCATGGCTCATGTGTTGTCACTTGTGTATTGTTTTGCATGCTTCCCTTAATTTTGCTTAATTGAATCACATAACAAACATAATTGTATGTTTTTCACATAATCTTAAGGTGTTTCAATAGCCCAATTTATTGGTTGTTTGCATCCATGAGTTATTCACATAAGAGATTTCATAGTAGGAAGAAAGATTTAAACTCAAATTTCCTAAATTTCCTGGACTTAAGGAAAATCAAATCTTGAGAAACAATGCTATGTGAAAGACAAATCACATAAACTATAGGTTACCATGCTTTGGTTGTAGATGGGAAGCACCTCTAACATATTATAGTTAGGAGAATTTTTATGTAATCTATTTTGTTGGACATGATATTTCAA
Source organism: Sequoia sempervirens (assembly GCA_007258455.2). Taxonomy (NCBI): domain Eukaryota; kingdom Viridiplantae; phylum Streptophyta; class Pinopsida; order Cupressales; family Cupressaceae; genus Sequoia; species Sequoia sempervirens. The sequence goes on along the minus strand of VDFB02019971.1, from coordinate 10,355 downwards.
TTTCATTGAATGCCTCTTCACTCAATACACAAGATCAAACAAATCATCTTGCCACACCAAGTATAGGCTATATTTTATTTGTTCCTAAAAATATTTAATTAACTACCCCAAATTAGCAAATAATGCACAAAGATTACTCATATTCCCCTCAAATACTTAACAAAAATCACTCAATTTTTCAAATTCAATCATTATTATCAAAGAAGCCTCCATGACAAAAATTTTATGGATCTTTACTATATTGAACTCATTCTTTTGCCAAATTTAGAAATATCCACATTTTAGGAAAATTCTTAACAAAGGTAGCCAAATCTTAATTGCATCAACAGGTAATAAATAAATTTACTCTCTATGACTCATGATCTCCATGCTAGACTAAAAATTTACTTAAAATTTTCCATCCTTTACTCAAAAACTTCACAAATGGTCACAACTTCAACTTGCCATATTGGCAATGTGCAAACTCAAGAAAAATTTCAACAAATCACACCACTGGAATGAATTAGATTCAACATCAAGCATTTGGACAAGCATAATTAGGCAAGGTCTTGAGAATGAAACAAAAAATGTTAGGTGCATGCAGGTCACTTGTAGTCATTCCCCTTGTCCTATCCAAACCAACAACTACTCAACAATGAAGGAATTCATTGATATGTCGCTTAGTCTCAAAAGAAAAGAGCCCTTGTCAGATGTTTTCTTCAATGCATGTGAAATGAATTAATTAGTATTGGCACAATTATAAACAACTTGTCATTATATAAAGGATCAAGAACAATAAAGAGTTAGCTAATATATTAAAGAAGGCTTCCTTCTTTTTAATAACTATTTAGATATAAATAGAGTAAATGATATAAATAAAGTAAAATATTTTTTAAAATAAATAAAATAACTAAAAATTATATCTATATTAAGACATTTGTACAGATTATATCTATTTTAAAAACAAAAACTAACCACTCTGATATTTATTTTTACTCTCCTGTAACTCGGCATTCTCTCAATTTTATTGAAAAATTGAAGATCTGGAAAATAAATCCAATACATAACAATTTAATTGCCATGATCTCACAATCCATCATATTCTTAGTTTTGATACAAACTCATATTAAAAATTGGGGGAAAACAAGTTTGGGCTCAAATGACAACATTGCACGAAACTTTCGCCTTCCACTGGTGAGGAAGACATCGCCAAAATCCTTCCTTCAAATTATCTGCAACCACCTTATTACATTTCACAAAATGATCTTCAATGCCAATGCACAAGTAATCTCCCACTATAATGCACTCCCGGATCCACCTATCTCTAGCAAAAAAATCTAGAGAGAGGCTGAAGGCATCCTTACAAATTCTTTCCACTTCCAAAGCAACTTATCTTCATCATCCTGAAACAACTCCCATATAACCAGACAATGGGTTTGTATCAGATCTTCCATTGTTAATACCAGATGATGGGGCTCCCTTTTTAATACCAGAAGAACAGACGATCCATATGTAACCATATGTAGATCGCAGACTTCATCTTCAACAGTCAGTCAGGTAATGGATTTCTCCTCTACACAATATAGACAAAATTTCCAGTGTCGTCGATTTGTTTACCTGAATAAATTCTCAAAAGCAGATTGCAAAGATATAATTTTGGGTTTCCTCTTAAACGTAGCAGCCCTAATTTTGGGGTTTCTTGAAAAGGCAGTAACCCCAACACTGTACTTGGTAACATGGATGTTCTCAAATTGTTTCTAATAGGAGTCGGAAGGAAAGAGAAAGAGATAGCTCCAAGGTGTGTAATAGGAAGTGGCATTGTAGCCACGGATTAGCTAGGAGAATGTCTTCAAACCCCAAATGGCTCCCCACGCCGTCTGTGTGTCCGGATAAAATGGCAGGCATTCCATTGGCTGGGACGATCAAATTGTGTAGCTAGAAACGGTGAGGAAGAAATGGACGCCCTCTTAAAAGCAAGCGACGGCCCCAAATTCAGCATCATTCTCACTTAAGGAATCAAATGCGATGCTTTGGACTCCTTCCTAAAAGCAACCATAATCAATTCATTAATCGAATGCCGAGCAACAATATTATCAATCCTGGCCACACGCATCCCCTGCGTTCTCTCCTTGTTCCCAAAGCAACCAACATCGTTGGAAGAGATATCATTTACATGATTCACATACAGATTGGGAATCCAGTTGCCCAACGAACTAAAGGCGTCACATTTAGAGGCGTTGCATGTTTTTCCTTTGACGACAACGACCAAGCCAATCATCACAAAGCTCTATGTGGCATGCATTACCAAATTTCAGTTTCTTATTTTTAATTCTTTTGATCGACGTCGAAGCAAAGTGAGGATTGAAAAAATGGCTTTCCAAAATGAGACCTTCGTCTTCACAAAGTTTTCGCAATGCCAGCATGGCACAGGCGGTGCCCAAAGAATTGGCGAGAACCCAAACTTTACAGTGCCCGTGCTTTGCAATGGCAGATCTAACAGCGCCTAGGGCAAAGTCAAATTTGGGGGTTTTGTGTGTTTTGTGTAGTTCATTGATTATGAGAACTAGATCGAGTTTTAGATCCATGTGCATTGTCTTAGGCTTTAAAATTGATCCTCTGAAGGCCACGATGGCTCTGGGAATTTTAGCCTGGCATTTTTCATTTTCAGTTCATTCAAAGACAGCCTCGAAGATCGAACCGTCGACCTTGTCGACCATAATCTCTACAGGATGGTATTTGAAGAAAGTCTAGGTGGGAGCAAGGGAATCTACCGGCCCTTGTCATTTCTCTTGGCAATCTCTTTCGAGGACAAAGACTGCCTGCACCAAAGCACCTGCAACTATTCATTTGTGCGAAGGATCGCTCTTGCTAAACCAAATAATCCAAAATCATGATTTTTTACACTGCAAAATAAAGAATTGGAGGATTTAAACAGTTGATGCTTTTAAACGAAGAATTTACTTGTCAAGATGTAGAAGATTACGGGTCCCTAACAAATCGAGATCGGCGAGATCAGCAAGGTCGATGAAATTTTTCAGCAGCAGTGAAATTTTCTCCAATGTGAGATTTTCGGCGTGAGACTTTTCTTATGGGTTGTGCCCACAATAAATAGCCTATCAGCTAAAAATAAATAGAAATACTTAAATAGCATATATATATTATTTATTAATAATATTAATAAATAATATTTATAAAAATTCTCGAGATATTCTTCTCAAGGCGCCTATTTTTTAATCAATTTGTCACATAACATTGCATAGGCACCTCAAGATGGATATCTCTCGGCTTTTTTATAATATTATTAATAAATAATATAGATATGCTTTTAAATATAAAAAAATTAAAATTAATATGTTATTTTATTTTTTTTACGTTTGAAATGAACAAAGCTCATTTCTGCCATCACCAGTGTGAAATGCAGCAAAAAGGATGCAAGATGGTTGCATTAACTTTGAGCGTTCAATTATGTTTCCCTCGAAATTTCCTCCGTCAATATTTTTTCTACTGCTAGCTTTTCCCAAGAAAATCTTGCAAGCTTGTGCCATCAATCAAATATGACAACTACCTTTCCCCAATTTTTTGTGCAGTGATCATCGAAAAGTTAAGTAGTGAAGGGAAATATGGTTCCTCGGGCATGGAAAAAGAAGTATATATTTATTTTTATCTAAAATATTATCTTCTATTTCACATCAAAATAACGCTTAACTGCTTAACATTAGGATAATTTTTTTATCTTGTTATTAGCTTCACTCCATCTTTTCCACAAGTATGAGCTACCAAGTACCAAGCTACCAACCATTCAATCTAAATAAGGTCAGTTGCAATCTGATACTACAATGTTCTGACATAGCAATGCAAGAAATCTACTTATGTCGAAGCTTTTTCAAGCATAGTTGGTACTCTCTTGCAATAATGCTAAATGTTTGGAAGCATAATAATTAAAACAAGACTTTTATCATAAGTTACAGAAATCCACAAGTACGAGCTACCAAGTTACTATTGGAAATATGTGTCTCAATCCCACAAGCTGAAACCTCTATTGGAGCCAAGTCGGTGTGACATATTCTATGTCTGGCCAACGAGCAAATTTGTAGCCTTATGTTTTGTACAGGTCACTGTGACCTTGTAGAAGTCTTGCCGAACGGTTACACATTGGTGTCTTCGGTGTGACATTTTATGTATGGTGTGACCTCTTACTGCGTGGAGATCTCTAGCTGACAGGCCATACATATTGTTTATTGGGGAGACCCTTGGCCGAAAGGCTTAGTTCGGGAAGAAGTCTCAGCGATGAAGAAAGGTCTCACCGATGGGGAAAATATTGGAGTCTTCGCGGTGACACAATGACTTCGGTATGAAGTCTCAGTGATTGATGGAGAGTCTCACCGATGATGAGGGGTCTTTGGTATAACTCTTGGTGAACGGTGGTCTCAGGGTAACTTGGAGATTGCGGTAAGAACTCTCAGTGAGAGTGGTAAGTCTTGTCGACCGTTCGGAGCTCGATATAACATAAAGATCTCAGAGTAAAGTCTCAGTGATGGACATTTGTCTTAGTGATGAGGAAGCCTATTGTCGGTATGACTTGAGACCTTGGTAAGAACTCTCAGCGAAGGATGATAGTCTTGCCGACTATTGATGGCTTCAGAGTAACATAAGAGATCTCGATGAAACCTCTTGGCGACAGTTGAATGTCTTAGCGATAGATGGGTGCTGATGGAAATGCTAATGTTTCAATATGACTTAGCACCTCGATATGAAGTCCTGGCGAAAGCGATGAGTCTCGTCGACTGATGGATGCACTCGGATTAACTTGAAGGCTCAGCGTGAGGTCCTGACGAGAGCAGTATGTCCTGCCAACAGAATGACTCTTCGGTGTGACTTAGGATATCGATATGTGGTCTCACCGAAGAGCGATAGTCTCACCGATATGCATGCTGAGGTCGATACAAGTTGTAAGCTCGATGTAACCTCTTGCCGATGGAGATGACTCTTGGCGATAACGTGTAATCGAGTCTTGTGGCATCGGGGAGACACTTCTTGTGTCTCACCGACATGCCAACACAGTTGAAGCCTATTGACCGTTTGACTTTCCTATGTGGCATCTCGTGGACCAATTAGAGGAGACAAATGGGAACCGTTGGAAGACAGTTCATTGTGGCAGTTTTGAGAGGAAGCTCGATAGACAAGGGCGACATGTTTATACTCTAAGATTGCAGATGATGTCTGGTTAGATGATTAGATGGATAAACGGATTGTTGTGTGACTGTATGATCAGTGGATGAATTATATTCTGTAAAGACTGTAACTTGAAGGTTCCTGTAAAAGTTTGATCATTGTGAAAGTTGTTGTAATCTGACATCAGAAAGATAAGTCAGAACTCTGTATGTAATTTTTTGTTACTGTAATACAAAGTGACTTCTCTTGGTGTGGTGGGTTTTTCTCCCGTAAGGGTTTTCCCACGTAAATCTGGTGTTCATCTGTGTTTGTCTAATTCTTTGTTTCTGCTATCTCTTTATAGTGCATCTTAATTGGACTGTAATTGTAAAATTTAAAGTGTCTCTACATTCTTCCCTGAGGTTTTTGATGTTAGGAGAGGTGCTTCCTGGTGCAGGAGCACACCTAGGCTAACCTCCATAGTTAGGATATTTTGGCTTGTATCTGACATTAGCCAAGTCAGAGTAATTGTGTGTTTGTTTTGGACCTTAGAAGGTCATTGTTGTGGCTAGGTGAGTTAGTCATTAGGACTAAGGTCACCATAGTTTAGTCATTGTTAATTGTTTTTGCTTTGCTTAGCCTTAGTAGCTTAAGTTGGGATTTGAGTCTTAAATGTGTTCTAAACACATGAATGATGTTAGAAAGATGCCATGAGGCCGTTAATGGAGTTGGTTGCTCGAAATATAGGAGATAGAGGTCCTAAGAGTTAGGAAGATGGCATAATGACAAGTTGCCAAATGTTGTTACAAAGTTGTCATGACAACATTTGCCATTATGGCAAATGTTGCATGCAACTCGGTTACATAGGATCCCATAAAAGATAGGAGTGGGGGATCGACCAACATACCCTACAAACATGGTAAATGGCATCTAAGATGGAAGAGGCTCGAATTGAAGAAGGGGATTGTAATCAAGTTTTTGGTTTTTAGAAGAGAACTCTGCAATTTTTGTGTTTTTTTCTATGAACTCCGAATGTTTTGAGTGACAGTGCTATTAAATGAATTGGATGTTTTGATTTGGTATTGGAGTCATGTTCATAGGGTAGTTCTAAGCCTTTTCCATTCTGCAAGCAAGTTGATTTGAGTTAATTTAGTGTTTTGAATAAATAGGTTAAGGTCTAGGGGTTTTACTGGTCCTGTCCTGACCAGTTTATCTTTTTATGGCTCCCCCATGAAATCTAATCACGGGATCTTCCTGAGGATAGATGGATGTGTTAGGGGAGCCATTGATCTATACATATTTAGTGTTAGGATTCATAAAGAGTCGAGCAGCAGTGTTTATTAACAAACCCTAGGCGAGCTTAGAGTGCCTGGTTAGTGGTTTGACAGTAAAGAATTGGATAATTTAGGCAGGGGATTGAGGTACAGTACGGAATAAGTACGGTTCCAGGTAGGGCATAGTCATATCCTAACATGCTAGAAGGATTGAGGTTCTTTCAATCCATTTGTTTAAGTGATGAGCAAGAAATCAGTAGGATCCTAGTAATTAGGTCTTTTAACCCAATTTAACCTAGATAATAGGAAACCAGTGTACGAAGGGCTTAGGAGTCTAAAACCTTTTGAATCTTTTAGAAGATCAAAAAGGGTATTCAAATGTGGAATTTTTTTTTCAAGTTGTTTGGAAAGTTTGGGCAGGAATGAGATAAAGGTCACTGTCAAGGGCTACAAGGAATTAGGCCTCCTCAAGACAAATTCTTGAAAACGGTAAGAAAGAAGTTTGAAGATCCTCCAAGATGGATCCAGTTGGATGTACATGGCATGTTTCAAGTATGTTTGGCACCCCTGCAATCAATTCAAGGTTTTGTGTGATGTTGGCACTTAGAGTCTTCTAAGTGTAGGAGAGAGTTTGCCCAGAACAAAGTAGTGTTAGTCTTTCAAGGTGAAGCACAAGGTGTGAGACTCTTGGAGAGGAGTTGGATCAGGACTTAGTTAATAATCTAAGCCTAACAAGAACCTAGAAGATATTAGGTTCTTGGACGAAGACAAGGAAAAGTCTTCTTAGCTAGTTGTGCAAGAAAGCCTAGGAACACTCACACCACTTCCGCATCTAGCTTTCCTTACAAGTGGTATCAAAGCCTGGCCAGTTGTGTTATCCTTGTGGGTACGTTGGGTTTTTTGTGTCAATTTCTGTTCAGTGGGAGTCTTGTAGAAGTTTGTCAATTTCTAATTATAGATTAAGATGGCAAGCACGTCAGGAAAGATTGAAATAGAGAAGTTCAATGGTAGCAATTTTGAGTTGTGGAAACTCAAAATGGAGGATCTTTTAGTGGATCGTAATCTGTGGCTTGCTGTGTCTGGAACTAAACCTATAGGCATGAAGCAAGAAGATTGGGACCTTGCAGATAGAAATTATAAGGGGCTGATAAGGCTTTGTTTGGCAGACTCCGTTCTTCTCAATGTGCATGAAGAGAAGACTGCATCTTCCTTGTGGAAGATACTGGCATCTATTTATCAGGGAAGTCCTTGGTGAATAAACTGTTCCTAAGGAAGAATTTATACACTTTGAGAATGTAGGAAGGAGGGTCTGTAGCTGATCATTTCAACGCATTCAACATGTTGATTGCACAATTAACATTTGTTGGTGTGAAGATTGATGAAGAGGATCGTTGTATGCTAATATTGTGTTCTTTGCCAGATTCATGGGATCACCTAGTGATGGCTATTGGGAGTACAACATCCAGTTTCAAGATGGAAGATGTTGTTGATTCTTTGTTATCAGAAGAAATGAGAAGGAAATCTTCTGAGATGGCGAAGGAGGCCCTTGCTATTAGAGGAAGGTCGAAAGAGAAAGGCAAGAAGAAGGACAAGAAATCTAAATCAAAATCAAAGGGGAGATCAAAGTCTCCTGGAAAGAAGTCCAAGGTGAAGTGTTGGAACTGTGGGCAACCTGGTCATGTCTGAAAGGATTGTAAAAAGGAGAAGAAGAAGAAGAAGAAGTATTCTTCCGACAATGATTCTTCTCATAGTGATGGAGATGCCTTCATTGCAGCCTTGGCTACACAGGCATCAGATGATGTCTGGCTGATTGATTTTGGAGCATCTTTCCACATGACATCTCATAGAGAATGGTTCACGAAGTATGAAGAATACGATGGTGGAAAGGTGTACTTGAAAAGTGATTCAACTTTGGAAATTGTTGGCCGTGGAAGAGTTAGAATCCAATTCCCTGATGGCAGAGTGAAGGGAATCAATAATGTAATGCATATACCAGGTCTGGCTCGAAACTTACTTTCTGTAAGTATGCTAAATGATATTAGAGTGCAAGTCACGTTCTCTAGAAATGGATGCAAGATGACTAGAGGCTCAGTGGTGCTAGCAAGGGGTGCTCGTATTGGTACCTTATAAAAGCTGGATGCACATGTTGTTCAATGTAACAATGTCTCTGTAAAGTCACAGAAGGCTACTCATGGAGGAAAAAAGGGAAATATTCCTAATTGTGTAGACTCTATGGAAGTTAAACTTCCAGCAGAAAAGACTATGCTCTAGCATCATAGGTTAGGCCACATTGGAGAGAAAGGTTTAAAAACCTTGAAGAACAAAAACCTGGTTGAGGGGCTTGAAGATAGTAACCTTGAATTTGAATTCTGTGAACACTGTATATATGGAAAACAACATCGTGTTTCATTATATTCTAGTCCTCATAAATCTGCTGGTTTGCTAGATTATATTCATTCTGATGTATTTGGTCTAGTGATTGTTCCTTCTTTGTCTAAGTCAAGGTACTATGTATCGTTAATTGATGATTATTCGAGAAGAACATTTGTTTATTTTTTGAAAAGTAAATCAGAAGTGTTCAATCGGTTTAAAGAATTTAAGAACCTTGTAGAAAATTAGATTGGAAGAAAAATTAAATGCTTAAGGACTGATAATGGGGGTGAATTTTGTTCTGATGATTTTGAGAGGTATTGTAAAGACCATGGGATTAAAAGGCATAAAACTACACCTTATACTCCACAACAAAATGGAGTTGCAGAAAGGTTCAATAGGAAAGTGATGGAGAGAGCACAAAGTATGTTGAGTAGTGCTGGCTTGGAGGAGAAGTTTTGGGCTGAGGCTATTGCTACTGCATGTTACTTGATTAATCGTTCTCCAAATTCTGCTCTTGTTGAGAAAACACCTTTGGAAGCATGGTCTGGTAAGAAGCCCTCTTTAAGACATATTCATGTTTTTGGCCGTGAGGCATATGAACATGTGTCGTATGAGAAAAGATCTAAATTGGAGAAAAAGGCTATCAAATTTATTTTATTGGCTATAACGCTGGCATAAAAGGATACAAGCTTTGGAATCCTGATACGGAGAAGGTTGTATACAGTAGAAGTGTAATATTTCATGAGCTGAAACCTTCTACCTTGGATCTGCAGTCAAAGACAAAGTCAGAAAACAATAAGGATGTAGTTGGAATTCCTCCTACACCAGATAAAAAGGAATTCAAAATTCAAAATGTATGTGAAACTGAGGAGAGCTCAAGCAGTTCTGAAATTTCTGAAGAAGAAGAAAAACCTTGGTCTTAGCAAGTGAGGAGGTCAACCCGTGAAAGAAAACAACCTGATAGGTATGGGTTCTCTTTGATAGATTCTACTTGTGCCTATGCTTTAATTTCTAGCACTGATGAGCCTAGGACTGTAAAGGAGGCATTTAAAATGTCTAATTCAGACTTGGTTTGGAAGCCATGAACTAAGAAATGGCATCATTAGAAAAGAATGACACTTGGAGTTTGGTGCCCTTACGAAGGCGTAAAAGCTATTGGCTGCAAATGGGTATTCAAAAAGAAGATTGGTCTGGATGGTAGTGTTGAAAAGTACAAGGCAAGATTGGTTGCGAAGGGTTATTCCCAGGTAGAGGGCATTGATTATGGGGAGATTTTCTCTCCTGTAGCTAAGCCGACGCTCATCGATTTCTTTGTCACTTGCGCCAGCCAGATGACTTAGAGATCAAACAGATGGATGTGAAGACAACATTTCTTCATGGTGATCTTGAAGAAAAATCTATATGTCCTAGCCTGAGCACTTTGTTGAAAAAGGTAAAGAGAAACTGGTTTGCAAGTTAAAAAATTCTCTGTATGGGTTAAAGCAGTCACCTAGAATGTGGTACCAGAAATTTGATACTTTTGTATTGTGTTTGGGATTTGTGAGATCAAAATTTGATCATTGTGTCTATTATAAAGCT
>VDFB02019969.1:0-10417 GCA_007258455.2 Sequoia sempervirens | reverse complement strand
TCTGGAAAAGGTTGTGAAGATTTTGTGCACCATGGTGGATGTTGTTATGAAAAAGGCGGTTATGGCTATAGTTTTAGGTCAAGGAAAAATCAAGAAGTAGCAAAGGAAAAAGGTGACAGAGGGCAATGAGGATCTTTCAAGAAAGATGGATCCTAAGGGGAAGGTCGAAGACACTTTCGAAGACTTGCTAAAAGCTTGGAGTTTGATCAAGGATGCTTAGTCCTTGGTCTTTGTTTTTTTTTTTTGTCTTTTCCTATTATGGTTTTAAGTGCTACTCCTGATGGTTTTAAGACTATTACTGACCAGTGGTGCCTAGACTATCATATGCTTAGATATATTTCAATTAATAGTTTTATTTTTTATATGGACACTACTTTAAGGTTATTCGATTATAACCTGTTCTATTGGTGGGATTTCAATAAAAACTGGTTGTATTTTTTTGCTATGACTGATAGGGCTATAATGTTTGATCAGGAGGGTATTGGTTAAGATTTTTATTGTTGGGTAGGGGAAGTGTCTTTCAGGTCTGCTTCCTCCTGATGTTGTTTTGAATGGTTGTTGTTCTTTACTATGTTGTACTAATCTGTAAGGGTCAGGGCCCTTTCCCTGCTTAATCAATCAAAAACATATACAATCATGTAAGACACTTTCTTGGTTAATGGTGTTGTTCACATCTATATCATTCTCAATGGTACTAATTCAGCAAGACATATCCATATTATCAGATATTTATCTTCAAGGAAATATCAATGATGTGGTTTAGACATGTAGGGTATAAAGCCATTCACCAAGCTGGGCCTTTTTAATCTTTCATAAAAAAATTGGAATGCAATATTTTTATTGCAATGATTGGAATACATGTGGAAGTGCTCTGATAGACATGTATACAAATTATGGAAGCATTGCCAAGGGATGTGAATTGTCTGATCGAATGACAAATGAATTTTTTTTAAGGCTTAAGGAAATTTCAAGCAAATGCAACAACCAGTTATAAAGGCAGACTTCGTGGCCTTTGCCAATAGCCTCCTTGCCTATGCAAAAAAGGACTTTTGGAAAATGATAAGATTATGGAGAAAAAATTAGTTTTAAAGGCTTGGTTGTTGTAGTCATGAACTTTCAAGCAAATACAACTGCCATTTGTAAAGCTAGACTTCCTAGACTTTGTGAATAGCCTACTTGCCTGTGCAAAAGTGGAAGTTTTGGAACATGATAAGAATATGGACAATAGATTTTATCTTGTACAAATTTAATAGTTCTAAACTATTCTTTTTAAACAAGGATTCGTTACTCCATATTTGATATATGCTTATCTCTTTCAAACAAATTAATGAATGAATTAAATTCAATCAATGAATGTATTTTAGTTAAAGCCATTATGCTTCAGGCTTGGTTGTTGTAAGCTTATAATTTCAGTTAAAGCAGTCATGCTTCAGGCTTCGTTGTTGTATGCTTATACTATTATATCTCATTTCAACAAAGGTTTTACCAACTTACCTCAATTACTACACAAATGTAAGCAAAACCATTACCACAAATTTGCCTAATTGACCTTCCACATTTTCACAGACCACGTAACACACATCAAGCATTTTATGACATTGTACATTGCTATGAATAGGAAATGTGGCTATCTTAACTCCTCTATTAAGTCATATTATCATTATATATTGTTATTTAGTTGTTTAGGGTCAGCCTAAGTCTTATATAGGTGTGTCTAAGTCGGCCGAGTGATATCCTTTCTAAAGAAAGGCATGTGAGCCCTAGACATCATCAAGTTGTGAAGTGTGTTCTCATTAGATATTTGAGGCTCTTCCCTCTAACCTGGAAGGCCAAGTTATTCTAAGTTATTATCAAGTATTTGCAGCATATTTCATATCATATTCTTCCATTGTGCAAGTTATTTCATAACAAGTGGTATTAGAGCATGATCCTGGCACCATAGAGGGAAGGTTTTTCTCAATTTTGGAGGCGATTTTGGGAAGAGCATATCTTTTATAATTTGTCAATTTTTTTTCTGATTTTTAAAGGGTTTTTGAAGAACATATTGAAGAAGATACAGTACAGATTTTAGAAGAATTGAGCAGAATCAAGGAATTCATTACAGAATTAGGGTTTCTAAGCACTCATTTTTGTAATCTACATATCTCGCACATCTTGTTGAATTGAAGTCTAAATTTTATTGGGTTTTTGAAGACATACTAAAGGATATTACAGTAAAAATTTGAGAGAATTTAAATTTCATTTGTGTGACTTATTTCAACATTAGTGGTTTCCATCATGACGGGGCCTACAACAAGGGGTAAAAAGAATGCTGTCACTCCGGGGAAGACTCCTAATAAGGATGGTGAAACAATCGAGGATATTACTCATAATGAAGAAATCAATAAGGTCAAGGAAGAAATTTCCTCAATTAACACACAAGGTCAAGGAATAAATTTCCTCAATTAAGATGGATATATGTGACCTACGAGGAGATATGTCGGACATGCGAAACATGTTAAGCACCTACATAACGGAATCAAGAAAGGAGTTCTCAAGCGACCAAGGTGAGAATTCTAGGTTAGCCACTACTAACACAAGCTTTAGTACTCCTATTGGATCTAGGAATTTATTTCCCAAGGTGGATATGCGCAAGTTTGATGGTAAGGATCCTCTAACATGGATAAACCAAATGGAGAATTTTTTTGAAGTACACCAAATCCCAAATGGACAAAGGTCATGATGGCTTCCTTATATTTAGAACCAGATCAATTCATTTGGTATTGTTGGCTTTGCACTCATCGAGGAAAAAAGGGGCTCACTGTCTCATGGTCAATTTTTATAGAGGAACTCCAAGCACAATATAGCAATAGCGTCACAGACAACTTCTTCAGCCAGCTAGCTAAACTTCAACAAACAGGATCAGTTAAGGATTATATTCAGCAATTCCAAAATCTATCCTTAAGGGTGGATACAATTACGGAGGAAAACTTGAATGATTTATTCTTGGGTGGTCTCAAGGATCACATTCAACATGAGGTACGCATGTTTAGACCTAGTTCCATAAATGAGTCTTTTATCTTAGCACGCAGGGTAGAGGAGAAATATTTGATTCCTAAGAAGCAAGGGGCTAATGTGACAAGAGAGAAAGGATATTCAACACAACCTACTAAGTTGACTCCACAACAAATTGAGGAGAAAAGAGCAAAAGGCTTGTGTTTCAATTGTGATAGCAAATACAATTGAGGACATAAATGTAGTGAAAAGAAATTGTTTTATATTGAAGGTCCCAATGAGGAAGAAGAGGAGGAACCCATACTAGAAGATGAAAGGGAGTCAAATGAGGAATCACATGATTCTCAACAAATCATTTCTTGTGCACTCTAGGGTTTAGATTATCACAAACTCTCAAGGTGGTGGGGTTCCTAAAGAGAGAAGATGCTTGATGTTGATATTTCGAGGTAGTACTCATAATTTCATCAACAAAAGTTAGCCTACTAAGTCCTAAATTGTTTCATATATCGACTCAGGAGTTTCAAGTTTTGATTAGGATGGTGAGTGAGTTAGGTTGTTAGAGAGTGTCATAGCATTAAATTATCCATGGGGAGATTATCAACTTGATACCCCAATGTGTCTGATATCCATGGGTGCAGCAGATATTGTTTTGGGAGTACAATGGCTTACTACATTAGGAACAATTGAGATGAACTTCCAAGAACTATTCATGAGATTTCAATCGGAAGGAAGGCTAGTAGAGCTAAGGGGGTTGAAGGCAAAATCTCCACAAATGGTAAGCTCTCATCAAATGCAAAAGTTGCTTAAGAAAGGAGTGGATAGATTTGTGGCCCAACTATGTTCATTAGAAGTCTCTCAATCTATTACTCCTACTCATCCAGATTTGCAAGCTATAATTGATCGTCACTCAGTTGTTCTTGGGGATATGCCTAAAGGACTTCCTCCTAAGAGGGATCATGATCATGCCATACAATTAGTCCCACGGAGCCAGCCACCGAACATCAGGCCTTACAGGTATCCACACATACAAAAGAGTGAGAGAAAAAATTGTTGAAGAGATGCTAGAGGCAGGAATCATTAGGCATAGCCAAAGTGCTTACTCCTCGCTGGTGGTGATGGTACGTAAGAAGGATGATACTTGGCGCATGTGTCCAGATTATAGAGTGCTCAACATGTACACCATTAAAGATAAGTTTCCAATTCCAGTCATTGATGATTTGTTAGATGAATTAAATGGAGATATGTTTTTTACCAAGTTAGATCTTAGATCTGGTTATCACCAAATTCGGATTAAGGAGGAGGATATTTGTAAAACAACATTTAGGACTCATGAGGGTCGTATTATGAATTTTTGGTGATGCCATTTGGTCTTACCAATGCACCATCTACATTCCAAAGTTTGATGAATTCCATTTTTAAGAAGTTCTTGAGAAAGTTTGTATTAGTATTCTTTGATGATATATTGATTTACAACAAGACTTGGGAAGAACATTTGCAACATGTGGACCAAACATTACAAATACTTGAGATCATAAACTCTATGCTAAGCCATCCAAGTGTGCTTTTGGTCTTGGTGGAGTAATTTGGGACACATAGTTTCACATGAAGGGAGTAAGGTGGACCCTAACAAAATTAAGGCTATCATGGAATGGCCTATTCAAAACCATTAAAATGAGAGGATTCTTGGGATTGTGAGGGTACTATAGAAGATTTGTGAAGAATTATGGTAGTATAGCAGCACCTCTCACCACTCTATTGAAGAAGGATTCTTTTCATTGGAATGAGTCTGCCAATACAGCATTTGAGAGATTGAAGGAGGCTATGTGTTCAACTCCGGTACTTGCCACTCCTGACTTCACCAAGGAATTCATTGTGGAATGTGATGCTTTTGGAAATGGGATAGGAGCAGTGCTTATGCAAGAAGGTCGACCAATTGCTTTTGAGAATTAGATCAATTAAAAGTGGAATCTACTAAAACCTATTATGAGAGAGGAAATGCTAGCAACACTCATACGGTGGGAACAATGGCGTATATCTATTGGGTGAACATTTCAAGGTTAAGATAGATCATGATAGCCTAAAATATTTTTGGAACAAAGACTGTCTTTTGAAGAGCAACAAAAATGGGTCACTAAGATGTTAGGATATGATTTTGAGATTGTATATAAAAAAGGGAAAGAAAATATTGTCCCTTGGTCTGCTTTACATCAAGGAAAGGATGAGAAAGATGAAGCCTTATTGTGTGCCCTTTCAATATTACAAGAAAATTGGGTGGAGGAAGCCAAAGTAGAGTGGCAAAATGATGTTGCGACTAGTAATCTCATCGAGCAATTAAAAAGTGATCCTAGTAGTTCAGATAAGTTTTGTTGGAAGGGAGATACTCTTTGGTATAAAAAGCGTTTGTATCTCTACAAGAATTCCAACCTTAAAATCAAAAGTTCTCGAGTTGCATGAGTCTCCAGTGGGTGGTCATTCAGGATTTTTGAAGACATATCATCGAGTCAAGCAAGATTTCTTTTGGGAAGGGCTAAAGGGTGATGTTCAAAATTTTGTGGCTGAATGTTTGGTGTGTCAAAGGCATAAAGGGGAGACAATTAAGGCACCAGGTCTCTTGCAACCCTTATCTATTCCTAGCCAGCGGTGGGAAGAGATATCCATGGACTTCATCACAGGGCTTCCCAAATCTAAAGGTCATAATGTCATCATGGTGGTGGTTGATAGGCTCACTAAATATGCACATTTCATTGCATTAGCACATCCTTTTACAACAAGTGTAGTGGCTAAAGCTTTTTTGGAGAATATCCAAAGCTACATGGTACACCTAAAGTTATTGTTAGTGATCGTGATCCTATCTTCACTAGTCACTTTTGGAAAGATTTATTCTCATGTTTGGGTACTCAATTGGCTCTTAGCTCTTCATACCACCCTCAATCAGATGGGAAAATGGAGGTTGTTAATAAGTGTTTGGAAGGATATCTACGTTGTTTCACTTCAGAGAAATAGTCTCAGTGGGTAGATTGGCTACCACTTGTGTGTGTGTGTGTATGTGTGTGTGTGTGTGTGTGTGGTGAAACTGCTTATTTTCATAGCTCATAAAAAAAAATGTCTCCATTTTGGCACTTTATGGATATCATCCTCCTTCCATCACATCATCAATAAAGGTGTCCCCAAGAGTTCGAGTATTAGAAGACCACTTGTTTCATCAATAACAAGTACTTTCAGACCTCAAAGGGAATTTAGCCATGGCACAAAATCAAATGAAACAACAGGCAGACCAAACTCGTAGTGAAATAAGTTTTGAAGTTTGGGATTGGGTCTTCTTGAGATTACAACCTTATAAGCAAATCTCACTAAAAGCGTGAAAGAAAAGAATAATAAGTTGTCACCAGAATGTATGGTCCATACCAAATCATCACGAGGAAGTCCGGTGAGTGTTGCCTACAAGAGCTTGAGTTTACCACCTACAACATAAAGATACATCAGGTTTTTCATGTTTCCCTATTTGAAGAAGGTAATTGGGCATAATATTCCCCACTCAAAACAACACTTCTTGAAATTTTGGATGAAGAAGGAAGAATCATTTTGGAACCCAAGTGCATTCGTCAAACACGCACAAAGAAGCTGAGGAATAGAACTATCACTAAGTATCTCATCCAATGGAAGAAGTTACTAGTTGAAGATGCCACATGGGAAGATAGAAAGGAGTTCATTCAAAAGTTTCCAAACAGTTAGCATTAGGGACAATGCTTCTTTGAAGGGGCATGCACTACATATATGTGTATTACATCAGGATTTATGAATAGTAGGCTTGTGGCTATCTTAACTCTCTATTCAGTCATATTATCATTAGTATATTGTTATTTAGTTGTTTAGGTCAGCCTAAGTCTTATATAGGTATGTCTAAGTCGGCCCTAGGTGATATCCTTGGCATAAATAGGTATATATAGGAGGTTGTGAGTCTTATTTCATCATCAAGTTGTGAAGTGTGTTCTCATTAGAGATATTTGGAGGTTTACCCCCTCGAAGTGGCTTGTTATTCTCAGTTATTATCAAGTATTTTCAGCATATTTCATATCATATTCTTCCATTGTGCAAGTTATTTCATAACACCTTCACCCCATAGCAAGACAACTGATTTGCACACAACTAGAACAAAAAGGCTACCACAATATCCTTCAAGCCAGTTATTCTTCCCCACCTCCCTACCTCAATAAGAGAGCAACAAAGAAAAACCAAAATAGTGTAAAAGACTAACAAAACCCTGATTCTCGAAGGGACCAAAGAGACCAAACACCCCACCTCAATAGGGGTAATGGGAAACACAATAGAGCACTGTCAAGCAATGACCTTCTAGTAGTACCAAAACACTTGAAAAGCCAACCCAACCTCCACCTCTACAGGAGAGGGCTCCCCTCTATAGGAGGGGATGAAATGAACCCCTTACCACCAAAACCACGACTCTCCACTCCAAAAGTGCTCCACCTCAATAGAAACCAACACTCCACCTCAATAGGAGCCATCTCCCCCTCTATAGGAGACACTGACTGAAGAATCCAGAAAGCAGTTTCAGTAGGAAGAGATGAAAAAACATCCCATAGCAGCGCAAGCATCAAGTACCAGGTAGAAGAACCAAAAACCTCCTCAAAGAGCTCACACAGCTGGGTCCAAAGATAAAATGAAGTGCATAACCCAACCGTCGATAAACGAGCATCAACTTGGGCTAAGTCCAATAGAACCAAGACGAGCAGCTCCAACAACCTCACCCATTGGAGGAACCACCAAAAGAGGCTAAAGGAACACCACCTACAGACAACATTTTGCAAGAAGCCAAAGCATAAAGCTCCAAGGAAACCAGCAGGAAACTCCCCACAAAGAACAAGGAAGCTGACCTCCAAGCTACCCCAAACCATACTTCTTCTCAGCAAAGAGGAGAACACAACAACAAAAGGAAACTCAGGCCAAAAGACCACCAAATGCAGAGTCTCAATCTCAGAATGATCAGGAACAACCAAACCCCAGAAGGAACAGGGAGTCCCAAACAACATAGAAGTAAGAAGGCCCAACAAAAGAGCACACTAAGCAAACCTGACACGCCAGTATGAGCCATAGAGGGGCCAAAACTCCTCACAAATAGCTAGAGGAAGACACCACCAAACCACAGAGAGGGGATAAGGACCCAGAACATTTCGAAAATGAAAACCCCCAAAAAAGAGCCACTGAACACACCGCAGGCAGGAGTGAAAGACGATCAAGAAGAAGCAAGAAAAAAAGTGAGCCAACATGATGAGCCCCCAAGCCCTCCTACTACACTGAGTAGGAGAAAAAATAAGCCCAATCTTCATCCAGACTTCCTCAAAGAGATCATCGCACAAGCAAACCCACCGAAGGGACAACACCCATAAAAACATTAGGAAGGGCAATTGACACCCAACCCCCACCACAACAACACCAACAAACACTGTCTCAGAGAAACCAGAAACTCCTCCCAAGCCATACAGGCCACACAGACCCAGGGCAGAAGTAGGTCCATCATCCGACTCAAAGTCCACAACGACTGCCTCACCAACAACAGAAGACAAGCAACTAACACCCGAGCAAACCCCACCCAACGTTGCTTGCAAAAGAACCTGCACAAGAGAAAAAGGCTCGTTATCGTCCTTGTCTGAGCCTCCATCTCCATTGTTGCTCGAAGATTTCAAATAGCCCCCGCCACTGCTCTTCCCGCTGCGCTCCATTTAACTCAGGTTTTAATGTTTGGATAGGCAATCTTAGGTCTTTTTATCATTTTGGAGGCAATGGTGATGTTCGACTACATGGAACTGCATGTTGAAACATAGAAAAATGGGGATGGGGGGATGAACCATTTGAATGTTTAGTGTTTAAACCTAAGGTTCTTTTTAGGATCCTCTTTTTTATATTTCATTAGAAAGGTGGATCAACAATGTGATTTGATTGACTATCAACCAAAGAGGTGAGCCAATTAGACCCAAATCCACTTTCTTAGATTTTGGAAATGGATTGGAAATGATTTAGAATGATTAACCTAATTGAGCTATATGACCTAATATGACAAATGCAATAAATTGGAAATGAACAGACTGAAACTATAAATTGCAGGTGGATCTGGGGAAGGCTGATTGGTGTGTACTTGTCACCAAAAGCTAAATATGGCATGTGTAGAGGGACACAATCACCTAGGGGTGTATGGGTCCATGATAGGGGGTCCTGAAATTGATTCTCTACTCCTTTGATGCTAAATCTGACTTTCTATTTCCTGGTTGCAAACTTGTCAAAATGTCGTCAATGAATTTTGTAATTGAGTTTTCGTGGCTTGACAAGATATATGACAAAAAATGCAATAATGGAGAATTTTCCTTCAAGATTCCTTCAATCCTC
Organism: Sequoia sempervirens; assembly: GCA_007258455.2. Lineage (NCBI taxonomy): Eukaryota > Viridiplantae > Streptophyta > Pinopsida > Cupressales > Cupressaceae > Sequoia > Sequoia sempervirens. The sequence goes on along the minus strand of VDFB02019969.1, from coordinate 1,027 downwards.
TTCAAACCTATAACTTGCACATTCACAAAGAGGAAAAATGTTGGGCCATTTTAGGGGTTTGCCTCAGTCAAACCCCATGTTAGTATTTCCACTTCCACAATGGCATTTTCAATAATAAAAATGATAATCGAAAGGAAGGAATGATGAATGAACACAATGTTGCAACTCACCACCCTTCAATGGCTTCCTTGAAGGACTGAAGTCATACACATCACCTCAAGGAACTTGGATCTTGCTTGATAGATTTTTTTGAATGCTTGAATGTTTGAATGTTTGGAGACCTACAACAATGTTAGCCTTCACAAGATAATAACATGAACACACATAATTTGACATGATGTTGGATCTTGAATTGTTGTAATAAAGCTCTAAAATGTTGCTCTTGACTTACTCTTGACAATAATTTTTTCTCTTGAATGCTAGAGAGTGTGTTAGATTTCAAATGATAAAATGACTAGGTATTTATATGCAATTGTTTTAATTTCCTGAAAATAAAATTCCAAAAGTTGAAATTTGAAATTTGAATTCTAAATGTTAAAATGCTGCCAACAACATATTAAAAATTGGTCCCCAACAAGATAGGGGGACCCATATGCCCATGGGTGGATGGGTCCTAGACCTATTTTCTAGGACATTAAATGTCGGGATCATAACATTAATTATTTTCATTTATTTAAAGCTTACAACTTTGTTTAAAAATGATAAAAATAGGCTATGCAATGCATAATTTAGGAATTTAGGGACTTAATTAGGTCCAATAATTTAGGGGGCCAAAACATAGTGTGAAATTGTTAAGGGTGACAATTTTCTACACTATAGTTGTACAAATTTTCTTAGGCTTAAACTTCAAGACAAAATTTCGTCCCAAAATTTTTGAACTTGGATTTCAACATTTGGATAGGCGATCTTAGAAATTTTGAACATTTTGGATGCAACAGTGATGTCTGTTTTGTTCTAAGATGCACCATTTTTTTCAAGTTTGAATCTATCAAAAGAGGATAGAGAATCATAATTTTGAATTTTTGAT
>VDFB02019968.1:0-17240 GCA_007258455.2 Sequoia sempervirens | reverse complement strand
GGGACCCTCTTTTCGGATGTCTTTCGACCTTTGGTTTTATTGGATTTACCTTTTTTAAGGTCTTGACATGTTGGTCTTGCTGGCTTTGATCCCTCCCTGAGGCTTGAATTGGTTAAAATTGGCTTTTAGTGAAAATCTGGGTTTTGACCTGAATCCGAGATTTTCCAGCTCCGGCGGATTTTCCCGGGCCCTGGTTCATTGTCTAGTCATCGCTGAATTTTCCAAATCCGGGTTTCTGCCTAACTCCGGAATTTTTCAGTTTTGGCGGATTTTCCCGGACTATGCTAAATTCCCGAACTTCATTAAAATCCTGGTTCTTGCTATTTCCGCAGAATTCGTGTTCATCTGGATTTTCCGCGTATCTGGGGATTTTCTGAAATTCCGTCCTGGGCTCGGGTTTCTGGATTTTTTCAGACACGTCTTTTCGCTCATTAATGCTTGCAGTACCTTTGCTCAGATGCGTAAATGGGCGGATTTAAAACCTCTTAAGCATCATTTCGATTTTATCTATTCACTTGCTTACTGCTCTGGCGATTAAGAGTTTTCATTTGAGCTTTGAAGATTGATCTTGAACCGCTTGCGTGTGGATTGTTGGGTGCCGGTGTCTGGATTTTCGTTGCTTGGGCATGTTTTCTTTGAGGTCGCTTCTTCGAGTTCAAGTTTCATCTTGTTTATTCCATGGTAGGTTGTTGATGGCCCTTCTATTTGTTTATGCAATGATTGAGTTATTTGAGTTGATTGGTGGTCATTTCGGGTCGGCCCATGTTTAGCCACGATTTCTTTTATCGAGTTGGGGTTTGACCCATCTCTTCATGAAACCTCATCACCCATGCCATGTGTGCTCGTATTTGTTCATTAGATGACAGATGCATTCGTTTGAAAGGTATTCTGGGTCAGATTGTTTGCCTTCTTAGTGCGTAATTTTCCATATTATGCAAGGTTAGGGTTTTCTCGGTGCTCGGCCCAGAACAATGAATTCATTATGATTTGTCAATCTTGCACTTGTATTAAACCGACCCCTGCCTTGGGAAACCTCGGAAGCTCTTTAGACTGATCTTCATAGATGGTATTTTAAACCTTGAGCTTACCCTGGTTTTCATGGCGGGGGGGTTGTTCACCGAAATTAGGGCATCGCTGTTTCGCCATGAGGTTTGGATATTTTGAGGTCCTTGAGAGCTTAAATTCCTTTACATTTTGAATCCTAATCGGTTAGCGCCAATTTTGAGACCATTAGAATCCAGGTAGAAAGATTGCATGATTGTTTGATTAATGGTTCGCGTGTCGTCGTTCATCGGGTTTCCGAGGTGTCCGCGGAATTCCTGCGCACTCGGATTTTCCCGGTTTTGGCTGATTCCGCAGGGCGTAATGATTTTTAGAGTATTTGAAATGTCCGCAAAAATCTGTCTTGTCCGGATTTTTCCGGTTTTTCCTGTCTGACTATATTTTTTTTTATTTTCCGAAGATAGGATTTATGAAGTAAGTGCTAAATCTCGATTTCTTGTTGCTAATGGATGGATTTCATGATTATCTCACAATTTTGGGTCCATACTAACGATTTATTTGACTAATGATGTCTTGGCAGCAGGAATCTGTCTGGGTCGGATTTCTCCAAAATTCCACCCTGACTGGATTTTCCCGGTTTACGCTGTTTTCCTAGATTCCTTTATTTTTCCGGATTTTCAAGGATTGGCCATTTGTGATAACTTTTAATTGCCTTATATGATTTTGTGCTAATCCTTTGGTCAGAATATGCATGGTAATTGGGTACTTATGATGATCTTTTGTGAGTGCAGGCTGAATCAAGCAAGGCCACTGCAGGAAAACCTAAGGGTGACACGGAGGGATCCTCCATCTCAGAAGCAGAAAGGTTAAGATTGGACACCAAGAGTCAGTTGCCGGAAAGCAATATGTCTTCTGTGTGGTCCGAGGTGTCTGACACCAATGTGGGAGCTTGGAGGTACGAGGAGTTCAAGGAGAGGACAGCTCAGAAGGATTTGTCAGTCCTAAGACAAGGAATGATGAGGTCCGGACTTGTTCATGTGGCAGGGTTCCCTCCAGCAATCCAATGCTATGAATTGATACTTGAGTGTGCCCGGCAATATGACTTCGACACCCAAAGGGTTGTCAGCACTGAAGGGAGAGTCTTGGCCAATTTCAGTCCTGTTTCTATTACACAAGCCTTTGACATGCCGGATTTTCCTTCTGTGTGTGCTCTGAACATGGACATGGCCCAGACATATTATGAGAATGAGCCAACCAAAGCTCAACAGATGATCAACTCTTGGTTGGAGAAGCCAAAATCACATTACTCCAAACTGCCCAAGCAGTTACACAGGGTTAAATTTAGGTCAGAAATTTATGATGCCATAAAATTTTTGAGCAGAGTGGCAGGTTTGAAGACCGCTGGAGTGTTAGAGAGTTGGATGGTCCATGTGATCACCAAAATTGAGCAGGGAACCAACTACCATTGGGTAGGACTTGTCAGCACTATGATTGATAAATAGCTAAGGGATGTCCTAGAGACCAAGAGGTTCACCATGTCCTCTTATGTGGTGTATGTGCTAGCCAGATTCTACCCATACAGGGGTTTGAGTCCACAGGGGACATTTGGATAGGATATTGTCTATGAGATTTATCCGGAGTTGCACCTAGGACACAAGAACTACAGAAGAGCCAATGATGCATTTACAATGCATATCACTAGGATGCTTCAGAATGCGGAGCATGTGAGACTGTCAGATGGAGTGAAGGGGTTGATAAAGAATTATGGGGCCTGGTTCATTCAGTTTCCCACCTTCTCTTACATTAGAATTGATGGATGCCCGACTGCTCCATACAGGTTACCTAGGTACCCTACCGATCATATTACGTTGTTGGAAATTGTTAGACAAATATGTGAATTTGATGCAGTTGTCAAGAAGGAAAAGCATAAAACAGGTTTTGGTGGGGATTTCCCGCTTGGAATTGGTGTAGCAGAGGTGTGCCCCTCTATCCAATCAGCACATGCAGTAGGTGATGAGTTGGCAGCTCATGGCTTCTCCTTCCATTCCAAAAGAACAAACTTTGATATCACTGGGGAAGCACAAAAGAAGGCTACCAAGGAGTGCCGTCATAAGGACGACCTAGAAGACTATTGGGCCAACATCAAGGATGATTTTGAAGCAAGAAAGAAGAGGTACTCTAGGCTTCCTGTTGATGCAATCAGACAATACAATGTCAAGTTGATCCCTGACCAACTGGAGGATGATGAAAACCTAGTACAAGATCATGCCTATGAGGCCGTTAAGGATAGGTCAATCAGGGAAATCAACTGGAATGAAGATGAGGTCACGGAGTTGGAGGACCTAATGGCCCTGGTTATGAAATTCACCACTTCTTGGTTGAAGCATAAGGTTTGGGAGCTTGAGAGCGAAAAGGTACCCTATACCTTCAATTTGATGGGAAACCTTAATCCCATGTCTACTTCAGAGGAATCTGGGGAAGATGACCCCAAAGGGAAAACTCAAAAGAGCTCACCTTTCAAGATCAAAATCAGAGGCCCTAAAGAAAGTGAGCCTGAACCAAAAAGGAAGCCAAAAGGAAAGAAAAGAAGTCAAGCTTTGAAGATTGGTAGGTCCTCCGATGAGGAAGAGTTGGAAAAGCCAGTTGGAGAGGATGTTCCTCCACAAAAGAGGCTGAGACAATAGAGTTTCAAAAGAAAGGTCGAAATACTTCCAGGAGAACCTCAGGTGTTGATGTGGAGATTCGGGAGAGGGCCGGGTTTCCTTGAGGAGGTCCTGAGACTCCTTCTCCTGGAGACACTGTGCAAAAGATGGATCCTCCTCCAAAGTCACCAGTTGTGGAGCCATCCAAGGTTGTTTCTCCTCCACCAAGTGTGCATGAGCAAGAGACTCTTGAGGAGCATGAGACTAGTGGGGAAGCAGAGCCATTCAAGGAGGGAGCACTCTTTGGTGAGGCAGTAGTGCTTGAGGTTGAAGAGGTGGGAAAAATTCCTTCTCCTCTAGTGCAATATGAAGACTCTCCAGCAAGTAGCAAGGGCCATGAATCACCCGAGAAGGAGAATATCCCGGTTAGAACCCCATCGCCAGTACAAGAGGTAGAGCCAGAAGTAGAAGATCAAGGCGAGCAGCTACCTGAAAAGGAAGAGGAGAAAATTCCAGAAGAACAACAGGAAGAGGCAAAAATAGAGGAAATCCGGGTAGAACCTGTTGTCCCGGATTGGCTTGAAAAGGAAATCACAAGGAAGAAACAGGTAGTTGTTAAGGATACTCCTTTGGATTGGGATGAGATGCTGTCCAAGATAGGTAAAGGTAAAAAGAAGACGGCAGCCAGGGTAGTTTCAAGAATAGAAAGGGATGAGGTAAATAATAGAGTTATCCACATTGCCACCCCTGCTGCAGACAAGACAAGAGAAGATGTCATTGGTGAAGATTATAATGTGCAAACTATTAACCTTGGACTAGCATCTATGGAGCAGGATATAGAGGAGTATGAAGGGTCTAGTGCTGTGATAGTTGATAGATTAAGGAAGGAGACTCGGACCAAGCATGAGCTGAGAAAGGAGAATGAGAGACTTAGGAAATGCTTGGAAGAGGTGATGAAACCTCTGCAATCTCTCCACCCATCTTCCTCTGCCACTCCTGGTTTCTTGCCCAAGGAAACTATTTCCGAAATTGAAAAGATGAAGGCCTCTGCTCAAACTACAATGGATTGGTTGAAGGATGTGCAGGCAAGGGGAGATAGTGCAATCAAGGATATCCTTTCAGTTGGGAAAGATGCGGTCCGAGCCAAGGAGTTATTGGAGCATGTGTTGTCCCAGGACAAAGAAGACATTGACCTTCTACTGCAGAAATCCAAGGTCATCATAGAATATGGTAAAGATCAGTTGGTTACAGATGGGATCCTTCCTTCCTCCAGATTAAATGAACCTTGGGAATGGTTTGAGGCTCTGCAGATTCGACATAAGGCCATGAGGAAGATTCAGAAATGGAAGAAGATGATGGATGGTGACTTGACTGGTGTCTATGAGGGTTGCATTGCATTTTTTGAAGTTATGACTGGCAGGAGAAAGATTGCTCCTAAGTACCCGAGTCTAGAACAATTGAAGGAATGGTGGCATGATGTTTATGCTCCAGACTCCGAGAATGTTATAACGGGGCACCAATTGGATGATGCAGCAACATACTTGGCAGTAATGGATAAATATCAAACACATAAGGATGATTGGAATAAGACTGTTGAGCAGTCAAAAGAGGAGATTGACTCCATTAAATGCAAACTTAAGGTTTTGCCTTTGCCACCTGTCACTGAGCTAGATAGGGTGTTTTTGAGGGTTCAAGGATCGTTGGACCAGAACAAGGACAAGGGAGAAGATAGTTAATGCCCATTTTTGAGATTTGTGCTTTCCTATTATCATGGGGCATGTATTGATCCAAGTTGCATTGGGGATTGTGTCTAGGCCGACCTTGATGATGTATCAGAATTTAATGTGTGCCTTATTTTGAATTCCTAAGGCCGACTTGTTTTGGCAGTTGTTTTATTTTGTAAATGTTTGGCTGGGCCGACATGTCTTGAGAATTTGCTTTAAAAGGGGCATTCTTGTCCCATTGTAGGGGTTAGCTAGAAAATAATAGAGATAAGCAAGAGCAGAAAAGAGCTAGAGTATTTTGTAGTAGAAGTAGTAGTCAGTTTCTTGAAGCAAATATTGTAACAGAACAGTGGAATTGTTGCAGCATTTTGGTGATCTAATACAATAGAAGACATTGTGGTTTTCCTGGTGAAATCTCTTGTGTTGGTTTATATTGCATGGTTCTTGTTGTTCTATCTTTCAAATTGCTTAAGGATTTAGGGTTCAGTGTTGAGAATTAGATTAGTGCGATGAATGATGTTTATGATTTTATATTTGGAATGTTTGTAGCAATCTCTGGTGTATACTCCCAGTAACTATCTGATTGTAGTAGGCTGGTGAAGTCAACCTGGACCATATATTTGTTTGTGCTTAAGTTCGATTGTGGATGAATATCTATGATTTGAAAATCTAAATACACCGAGAGATTTTTTGTTGCGATACTTGCATTGTTGTGGATTCGGCGAGAATTTGGTTATTTGAGATTGAATCCATTGGAATATCATCATTGCATTATCATTCTAGAATGGTTGAATCATTATATCCTTTTTTCTTATCTTTTCTATTTGTCTCCGATTAGATTTAAGTTTGTCAATATGTGCAAAATCTGATAAAATTGAGAGAATGGATTTGCTTGGTGGTAAAAGGTCAGGTCAGCAGGTTGCGGCATTTGCGTTCAGGTTGTTTGCATTATACATTTTGACTACCAGAATGGCGGGTGGTTTTCGATAATTTATTATTAAATAACCTTTCAAAGAGGCCGGAATATGCATTTTGTCTATAAGTTGTTCTTTGTGCGAGAAAACACCATCAACACTATTAGCACAACGACAAGATCAACAAGTGTTGTTGGTACCAACAATTAAACATGCAAAGATCACGTTGGGAATGTGCGAGCACCCATCCGTAACACAGGCCGATACACCCGCCATCCCGCTGAGCGGGTTGAACGGCTAACCGAACACTTTCATCACACACAGTCACGCGAAAACAATGTCGCAACCTGTCAGTTGCAGCACGCATCGGTGCAGAATAACTTTAGTAGTGAACCATGCCGGGGAACATTGCCTATTCGTTTAATGAGGGCGCTTTATGTTGGAAACCACCGTTACAAGAAATGGGAAGTATCCCAAAATTTGACAAGAATAAGTGGGAGAGCCTTGAAGATCATCGGGGTCCGGGTTCCTTTACCCATGGAAGTCAGCGTATGTGATACCACCCTGTCGATCATTGTTTCCTAGAAATTTGGCTGGCCACGCCATGGAATTGTTCTCTTGCCTTCCTCTTGGCATCAAGAAGTTCCAAGAAATAGTCAACACATTCATCAAAAACTATGCATTCAACATAGGTATGGATGTTAGTCTACAAGAACTCTCAGCTCTGAAACAAGGTAAGAACGAATCATTTGCTTCTTTCCTACAACGATGGCAATTCAAGGCCAATTGGAGAAAATGGGTCATGCCTGAGGAACAAGTGTGCACTATCATATCCAACCTCGATGGAGCCTTAGCATTCCATCTCAAAGTCTAAGGTATCACCACGTACGACTAGTTGATCTCCTAGGCACTCAACATCAAACGAGCCCTTATGACACAACTTGGAGGATCACCTACATATCCTAAACAGTGGAGCAATTTCCCATCCACCAGTTACAATGAAAAGCTTGCACATGGGCAAGAAAGAAAAATGTTACCAATGATGGTGTCATAGATGCCAAAGTTGTCATCAGTGCCCCTTGGTAAAACAAACCCACACCGCAACAACCCCAAAACCACCATCAAAATAACCATCAAGCGAACACAACAACACAACAACCGAACAATCAAGTGATCAACAATGTTAACGATCAAAAGGGACCACCCCAATGAAACAAGAACTCCCCCAATTAGTACACTACCCTTGGGGAACCACTCGAGGTCATCATGAAGAAACTAATAAATGAAAACCTCATCAAGGCTCCCACCTATGAGAATTACCAAGAACTGGATGTGAAACCACCTTAGTACAACGAAAATCAACTATGTGACTTTCACAAAATCAAAAGGCACACCACTAACAGTTGCATGAGGTTGAAAAACCTAATCCAAGACCTCATTGATCAAAAAATAATAAATGTGGAGCAACGAGCAGGAAATTAGAACCTCAAAATATATATGAATCTGATGCCTAACCATAACAATAAAGGGAACAATAACACTGATAAGGGGAAATGTACCTTCAAGAGTGTAAATTATGTGTATGACCATGTCGTCGCATCCCTGGATGATTACTGTACTACCATCACCATCAAAGGAGCCCATGTTGATTATGGAGTCACCACGAGAGGTGGTAAAATTACCATTGCAGGATCATCTCAGCCAAATAGAGCACCTGCACCTAACCCAAGATCTATTCCCAATGGTTACAATTTCCTTGATCAACTGAAAAGAACCCAAAGACAAATCTCCATCATGGAGTTGTTAAAAATTTCATCCGCCCACAAGAAAATCCTTGAAGAAGCATTGGCTTCATCCATTGTCCTTGCAAATCTTGATGCAGAACAATTCCAAGCTATGGTAAAAAATATCATCACTTTGAATCTCCTTGCATTCCCTAATCAAGACTTTCCCGCTCAACCATCTCATAACCATGCACTCCTTTTGGAGGTCCTAGTGCAGAAAAACAAAGTCAAGTGAGTCTTGGTAGATGGAGGTGTAGGTTTGAACATTTGCTCCATCAAGCTCATAAAAACCCTAAAAATATCAGAGGATTCAATTGACAAGGGAAAAGGTATTACAATCATAATGTATGATGATCAAGAAATAGTATCCCAAGGCACAATCCAAATCCCTATTCAAGTAGGGCCATCTATCATGGAAACTATCTGTCAGTTCCTGGACCGTGACTTGCCTTATAACATTCTCCTGGGACATCCGTGGATCCATGCAATGCAAGCAATAGCATCAACCTTCCATCAATGTGTCAAATTTAAATATGAATTCCCAGAGGTCACCATCCATAGAGATCTCGAACCAATCTCTTACTACAAGAACCTAAAGGAAAAATACTACAAAATTCCTCAAGTGCCTAAAAATGATGAAGGCCCATCAACACCATACATTGATCTAGCCACTCTCGCTTCCACTTATGTGACAAAGACACCCACCACTCCTGCCATTCCCACCATCTCTGATATCAAAGTCATCATCCAGGAAAATGGTTGTGGAAACTATACCATTCCCAAAAATTCTTTTGTGATAGGAGAGTTACCACAATCTCCCAGATCATGAGGATGACCGCAATCAAATGAAGCCTCCACATCCCAAACACCCACTGAAGGATATTCCAACTTTAGAAGTTAGGGAGACCTCGACTGAGAAGTAATAGAGGAAGACCCATCCCATACCTTATACCAAGACAATAGACCAGCAGCCAATCTACCAATGGATGACAACAACAAAGGTTTGCAAATGGTGCTCGCAATGGGCTATGACATAAACCAGAAACTAGGGAAAAATGACAACGGGCTTCTAATACCCATCATTTTGGAGACACGAATGAGAAATCTTGGCCCTAGATGTACCCCTTCGAGTATAACCATACATGGCCAAAATCCCCCAGTTAGGAAATTCAAAAGTCCTTAGCAAACGACAGTCAAACTTCACTTACCCGTATCTATAGGTCGAGTCATAGACAACTTCACATTTGACATAACTAACATTTGTAGTAGTAGTGATGACGAAGATCCCATAACGAACCTACCCATGCTCTTTGAGGACACCACCCTTCTCATGATTAGTACTATGTCATTCAAGTCCACTGACCATCAAAATCATGAAATCTGCCTAGTCTACCCACAACTCATTGATTATGACCAACGAGGACCGCAAATTCTTGACACATTCGAAAATGATGAGGTGCTCTCAAAATTCATGGGACTACGGGATAATATTCCATGTGGGGATCACAAAGCAAGATTCATCATTGAACTAGATGCACATGCATATTATGGGGAAATGATTGAATCCCTCAATCACAAAAGAGAAAAATTGAGAATAATCTCTAGGTCCTTGAGTGAAAACAATGTTGTGGCATTCTCTGACCCGAAAATAGTAAAAAGAAAGGATGCACCCAACGGTGAAAACCTCTTTGAGGCACCCGAGGATGGGGGATTCAATATTCCTCTTAAAGCTCTACATCAAGAAAAATCAACGATTCTAGCCAAAAAATGTAATCCAGTCAACCTAGGAACATAGGAGACCATGCACATCACCTTCTATGCAGAATAATTACTATCAGAGGAACAAGAGCTCCTAGCAGCCTTCTTGACAGAAAGACAATTTAATTTTGCATGGAGCTATGCGGACATGCCCGGGCTCGACCCATAGATTGTGGTTCATCACTTAGCAATCTACTTTGAAGCAAAGCTTGTTAGACAAAAACTCAGGAAAATGCATCCTTAGATTGCTTTATTGGTCAAAATGGAATTGAAGAAGCTACTTGACACAGGATTCATATGACCAATTGACTACCCCGAGTGGGTATCCAATTTGGTTCCTATTTCAAAACCAGATGGGGGCATCAGAATTTGCACACATTTCAAAGACCTAAACAAAGCATGTCTGAAAGATGATTTCTTGTTGCCTAACATTGACATGATTGTAGACATGACAACGAGACATGAAATATTTTCTCTAATGGACAGTTTCTTTGGGTACAACCAAATAATTATTTCCAAAGAAGACCAACACAAAATGGCCTTCACTTATCCATGGGGGACTTACTGCTAGAATATGATGCCATTCAATCTAAAGAATGTTGGGGCCACCTACCAAAGAGCCATGACACTAATCTTCCATGACATGATCTACAAAATTGTCAAAGATTATGTTGATGACATACTAGCAAAATCTAGGAAGAGGAGGGATCACATAGCAACCTTAAGTGCTATTTTCGATAGGTTGGAGGAATACAAGGTTCATTTAAATCCAAAGAAGTGTGTCTTCAGCGTATAGTCAGGAAAGCTACTAGGATACATAGTGTCAATGAGGGGTATTGAAATAGCTCTAGCAAAATTGAAAGCAATCCTAGAGATGGAGGCACCCAAAACAATAAAATAGTTGAGAAGTCTCCAAGGCAGGCTTCAGTCTATCCACAAATTCATAGCACAACTAGTAGACAAGAAAATACCTTATTCTCACCTACTCCACAAGGGGGTAGCGTACAAATGGGATGAAAAGTGTGAGGAAGCCTTCAAAAAAATCAAAGAATATATGCTCACACCTCTGGTCCTTATGCCACTGATCCCAAGAAATCCATTAATCCTCTATGTGTCAGCAACAACAGCAGCCCTTGGAGCTCTCATAGCTTAACACGATGAAAATGGGATAGAAAGGGCCATCTACTATATCAAGAAAATAATGGTTAGGCATGAGTTAAACTACTCATTCATTGAAAAATCATGTCTAGCAATAGCGTTTGCTTCACAAAAATTCAGACATTACATGTTGGCACACAAAATCAAACTTATCACCAAAATTGACCCCCTAAAGTACCTACTATCAAAGGCAATGCTAACAGGAAGGATGGCCAAGTGGGTCATGATTTTATCTGAATACGACATCGAGTATGTGGAGCGAAAGGCAATCAAAGGTCAAGTTATCGCAGATCATCTTGCAGAAGCACCAATCTATTTAGAGAATCCACTCATATCAAAGTTTCTAGATGAATCCATCTTCAATCTCAGTATAGCCAACCACTGGAAACTCTAATTTGATGGCTCCTATATGCAGCATGGATCAGGATCTGGTGTTTTCATCACCCCACAGGGGGATTGTATACCTAGATCCTACAAATTGGCATTCCCCTGCACTAATAACATTGCAGAGTACAAGGATTTAACCATAGGTCTCAAAATAGTAGTGTAGTGGCACATCATGGCCCTTAAAGTATATGGAGACTCCTAGCTGATAATAAATCAAGTGAATGATGAGTACCAAAAAAAGGATGATAAGTTGACTCCATACAAAAAGTTGATAGAGAGCCTCAAAGAATCATTTATTGATATCACATTTGAGTAGATTCCTAGAGCCAACAATAGAGTAGTAGACACCATGGCAATGATTGGCTTACTAGACATCCCTTGCAACATCCTAAAACATGAATTCTTGGTAGAGCAACTTCTAATGCCCGATTTGGAGTGTAATGAGTCGTAATTTGTGTGCAAAATTTTTGGTCCTGAGAACTTTGTAGTACTGACATTTATACCCATTGTGAATAGTCCTACCGATTCTACCCTCAAGCCTAAAAAAGAACCTTTTATCAAGAAAGCATCCTAATTTTTCATCCTAGGAAACACCCTTTACCATAGGACCATAGAAGGAACCTTATTATGCTGCCTAAATGTTGAGGAGGCATTGACTGCCTTAACTGAGGTGCATAATGATATTTGTGGTTCACACTCAAGCGGAATGACCTTGGCCAAGAAATTGTTGAGGATAGGGTATTATTGGCCCACAATGGAAAGAGAAGCACATGACTATGTCAAAAGGTGCTTACAATGTCAACAACATGCAGACCTCATCCATGCTCTAAAGCTCACATTTTATCTTTATTGTCACACCATGGCCCTTCTGGTAATGGGGACTTGATCTCATTGGAAAGATAACTCCCACCTCATATAATGGCCACAAGTTTATCATAACCACCAGTGAGTACTTTACCAAGTGGGTGAAAGCCATCCCTATGACATACATCATTGGAAAGTAGATATCAAAGTTCATCTCAATCTCACCATATGTCGACATATTGTTCCCCTTGCCATTATCTTTATAATGGGCACCTTTTCAAGAATCGTGAGGTTCGTGACCTATGCGATAAATTCAAAATCCAACATCACTTTTCCATTCCATACTATCCCCAAGGCAATGGCCAAGTAGAAGCCACCAACAAAACCATTCTAAAAATCCTCAAAAAGACAGTCAATGACGCAGGTCATGACTGACATCTACAGCTAAATCCTACCCTTTGGGCCTATCGAACCAACATCTACACACCCACTGATGCCACCCCTTTCTCCTTGGTCTATGGATCAGAAGCCATATTACCCATTGAGATCGAACTCTCGTCACTGAGAATAACACTGCAAAACCTCATCACAGATGAGGAATACCAAGTATCAAGATTGAATAAGCTAGAGCTACTGGATGAGCAGCGCATGGACACTTTAAATCATTTACAAGTCTATCAGAACCAGCTTAAGAGGAGCTATGACAAGAAGATTAGGAGAAGGAGCTTCCAAGTTGGAGAACTTGTCCTAAAGGAGACCGGCGAACGCCCCAAATCCAAACAACAAAGAAAATTTAAAACCTAACCGGCTCAAAATATTTTAAGGTCATACCCAGCTACAAGTCAAAAGCATCGCTTATCAGTCACTTTAGTTGGGAATTCTGTAGGAGCCCATGAATAGCTCCCATCTCAAAAAAAAAAATTCTATGCCTAATCTTTAAAGTATAGAACCAAAAAAATCAAAAATTGGAAAAAGTCCTAAAAATGGTTACCCTTTGATGAAAACTTGAAAACAAAAGGCCTGGTGACAAAATAAAAATTAAAAAAAAGATTGTGTATAGAAGAGAAAAAATCGTCCTCTAGTGAGAACCACTTCGATGGCACATTGGGAAAGTACCTTGGTGAAAACCTGGCAAGCAGATGCCTTGTGTAAATAAGAACTCTCCATCCACCAAGATCTTCACAGCTTATTTTGCATCATCCATCCATTACATTTCCATCATCCATCACATTCCATATTTCCATCCATCACCCATCAACGTCTACATCATAGATTGGTCCTATGCTCCTATCATGATCCCTCCTAGTACTACTTGGTCCATCCTCAAGGTCAGTTTATCCTGCCTTTATCAAAGTAGTCTATTGCACCATGTTGGGGGCATGTTCTCATCAGATCAGATTCATGTATGTTCTCTAGGTCCCTAAAATCAGAAAATCAAAAAAACATTCAAAACATATCAAAATCCAAAAATGTGTCAAAAGTCGTGTCAAAAACAGAATGCCTTTAACTATGGGTCTCTCGAAGCTTTTGAAGATGGAAAAGCTTGATCTTTATCATCCCCAGACACTTAGGTTAGTCCTTGTGATTCATCATAATAAACCCAAATCCATTTGTTCATATCTCATCAATAATTTATAGCTCTGCGCTGAACTGCTATGGTCTTCTGGGCGTATAACGTGAGAGGCATAATTGCTTGATCATCCCCGAGTCTCTAGGGATAGGCCTTTAGCATTTTGGTTGGAAATCCTAAAAAACCCAAAATTTTGAAATCAAAAAAATTCAAAACATTTGAAAATCATTAAAATACTAAAAAACAAATCTAAAAAAAAAACATTTCAAAACATCAAAAACATTCAAAAAAAATCATCTGTCTCATCCTGCTTTCAGTCACAATAAATATCACTCACAATAAACAATAATCATCCCCAACCTTTGGTGAAACAGTCGGAAACAAGTCTAGTAGTCCAAAAGTGAAAACTTAAACATCAAAATCTTAAGTCCAGGTTAGTACGTAAACAAGTTGGTCAACTCTTTATGTCAATAGTCTATCATGCAATCAGTCCCATATCAAAATCATCTGATATCATCATGTCCTAGGATGCATCCTTCCTACAATGGACATCAACATCAAGCATCACTGTAGTTTAAGTCTTGGCTAGCGGTATTGAAGAACATTAGCTTGTTTGGTTACTTTATCTTTATCTGTTGATTTATCTTACGGGTACTCTCATTCCAAGAACTCTTTTGATGATGTCTAATCAAAAGATTGTAGAGATAGAATGTGTTTCCATCATTATTTTTATTGTTGTGTTTGTTGGATATTCTTACATAATCCGTCATGTGTATTTTGTTTGATGTAGGTATTTTGGGCACTTTTGTTGACCACATGGGAAGTTGCTTTCCTTCCTGATGTTTTGCATTCGAGATAGAAATTTCTAAACTCCACTCTAAATAAGGTTTCAGATGTTAGGTGAATAGACATTCATTTGATTTTGATTCAAAGTCCATCACACTATAATGTTGCATCCTGAAGTTCTTCATACTGATGCATCATACCCATGTAAGGTCAAACATAAGGTAATTAGCCCTTTGAAAATCCCAACTCCTTGGCAAGCAAATCATCATCATTGTCCCATGTCTTGTTGGAATCTCTAGTTTCTTCTATCCCTTTCTCTTCATGCTAACATGGTATCATGATAGTTGATTAGTTCATCAATCATCGTTACATCCATCCTACATCCACAAACCATCAGCATATTGCATATCATATCATTTAGAAATAGTATATCATATCATATACATTGCATTTCCATCATTTGCATAATATAGATTTGTTATTCTAAGCATCTCATCATTAAAACATTTACATCACTTACATCCATCATATCATATCATAAATATCATCATAAACATTAATAACCACATACATAAGTAGCACCATCATAAGCACATCACCATATAATGCATGAGAAAGATAAGGAAAAAGATTGCATTCCATCCATTAGGGGCATAATAGAGATTTTTTCATTTAAACATTTGCATCCATATAAAACATTATTTACATCCATCATATCATTTGCACTCATAACATCATATAACATATATAAGCATCTATAACGCTATCATATACACTATCACAACATTTGCATAGCATAACATTTGCACCATCCATACATAATCATCATAAAAAGTGCATAAAAAGATACTAAAAAAAATACATCCATTCATCAACATCTGCATAATCATTGCATCACATCATAACAGCATATCATCATACATCACATTGCATCACATAGGATAGAACATCAGTGAATAGCATATAAAAATAAAAGATCCATAATGCATAAAATAGGACATAGCATATCACATCAAAGTCATCATCTCATATATCATCAAATATACTATCATGATACAAAAATCGGATCAATGTACGGGTGTATGTCAATAAGCACAATCAGCCCATGGGGCTATAAAAAATGAGCCCAAAGTATGCAAAAAGAATCTTGTCTCTTATCAAAAATGAAGGCATGGCCCTGCTGGCTACTGCCCTCGCCACCTGCTCTCTCCTTGTGCTGCTCTTTTGGTCTATGGCCTGTCCTCTAGGAGAAGTATAGAACCTGAGTTGCCCTCGGCACGGCCTAGTAGTAGTATATCCTGTAGTAGTCTACCTCTTGCACGGCCTCTCTGTAGGCCCGGAGTGCTACTATGTTCCAGGAGGAGGCGGCAATGCTCTCTAGCTGTTGACGGTGGCCCATCTCTGCTACCGCCTGTAACTCTTTAGCATGCCTTTGCAAAATGGCCTGATCCTGCTCGGCCCTAGCCTTATCCCTCTCAGCTATCAGTCCCTATACCTGGGCCTGTAGCTGTAAAATCTTCCCATCTCTAGGATCTAGTTGTGGAGATGGCTGCACGAAAGGCTGATCCTACTCCCCACCCTTGGGAGGTTTCGGGATCCTGTCGTAGTGTCCTAGATCCTGCTCCTACCTTTGCTCTCCCACCTGTGGATCTAGGAGAGGCTGGTGCTGCAGTGGTTGATCCTGAACTGCCTCATCCTGTACCTGGTGAACTGATGGTGGCCCACCACTTCCCTGGTCCTATCCTCCCTGACCTCGTCCTGCCCCTGCCTTTGGATCTCCATCGAGCAGAGGGTGTGCCTGGAACTGCGAGCCTCAAGGGCAGCCTGAACCAATCCCTATAGGCCTGTGTAACTCTTGGATCTACCTCTCCCTATTCATATGGCCATGGATGGGCCACCAGCTGTTTGAAGCTCTTCATTGCCTCATGAGCAGGTATGTATCGCCCCCAAGATCCCTGACTCACTGTCCTCACAAAGATAACCACATACTAATCATCAGGTCGATCCTGTGGCTCACCAAACTGTCCCTGTACCCTACCCAAAAAGTACATCTCAATCATGGTATCCTCTCGCCCCTACATCAAGTAGTCCTGAGGAGCAAAGAATAACTGTTGTGCATCATCAAACTAGCTTAGCTGCCCAAGATATGGCCTCCATCAAAACACTCCCATGTCATCGAGGACACTCCTCCAATGAGGAATCTTGTGCTCTCTTGTATGGGTAAAAGAAAGGCCCCCTCTGTAATGCTAGACCACTAGATCATCTAGCTCCATTGGAACAAGAATGACTCATGGACGAAGCATGAGGATGTGCTCCCATGCTTAGATATGTAGGAGTGTGACTCCCACTCCAAGTCCTCTGCCATCCAAGTAGGCGAACTCGTGAAGATCTCTATAAAGAGAGGCTAGCAAAACTAGGCCCCATGCAAAAAGTGTTGATCGTCATCGGACCATCCGCTCCCAAGCAAGCCCCCAACCAGAACTGAAATATTAGCCTCACCAATCTGGGGCAACAAGACCTGATATGATAGTAGCAATCACCAAGTCGTAGGGTGAGGCAAGGGGCCTGTGGCACTCCAGCTCAATCTAACCCTCACATAATATAATATGATCAGTCTCCAGGATGACATAGCAGGTGTCTGTCCTGACAGCCATGTGATAAATCACCCACTCGCCATGGATGGGTAATATCAAGATCCACCACATGTCCTC
>VDFB02019967.1:0-20831 GCA_007258455.2 Sequoia sempervirens | reverse complement strand
GGTGAAGATGGTAAAGGCATTCCAAAAATGCAAGTGTTGGCATATATTGAAGAGCAAGAAAAAGCAGACCAAGCACTAAGCCACAGATCAAATCATACTTTGTGTGATGTCCTATTTTATTCCTGAATATTAAACCCCAAAAGCACAGCACTACATATCAAACCAAACCCCAGGCGCTAACAAATATTATAGCTTTTCCTTGTGAAGGCCAACCCAGTTAAAACCATCACGATGGAATAAAGGTGGCCGACCCAAGGATAAAATAATTTAAATTAAATCACAAATGCTGGCCGACCACTTTGTTATATGATTCAAATATATGTGTGTGTGTGTGTTTTAGATCACCCAAGTCTGGAGGGAAAATATGATTAAGAGGAGCAGCAATTATCATTAATATACACAGCAGCGATTAAAAGATTACAAGGAGGCAACGATTTTGATCCAGATTAATATACTCAGCAGCAATTAAGATTACAAGGAGGCAATGCTTAAATAATGGGCAGCAATTACTTAAGACTGTATCTAAACAAAGGCAGTGATTGGAATTAGTTTATATAAACAGCAATCTTATATTTATTATTAATTATGGGCCAACTTGAACGATAAGATATAAGCTGACTTTACCTTGACAAAAGCAGCGATCTTCATATGGAATTGTGGATTAGGCAATATCAAACAATAAAAGGAATTTTAAATTAAGGCCGACTCCTTATTAGTGTTAACAAAAGGACATATCCTTTCATAAGGATATCTCTCTTCTTAAAAGATGCATCCCTTCATATTAAGTTATAGATATAAAAGGAAATGAATTGAAAGGGAAAGAGGCATATCAGAGATCGAAGAAAATATATCTGCACACAGAAAAACAATTAGATCAGATCAGAATTAATTATCTGCACTCAGCAGACAAGGGCAGAATCAGCAGTCAATACATTTGCTTCTGAGAATATAGCAGTCTTATGTTTTAATAAATATTGCAGTATGCTCTATCATGATTATTGTGTATAATGATATATTTATTGTTGTATGATCTCTATGAATCTGGATATATTTAGTGTTTGTAATTCTCATCAAGAAACCATGAGTAGGGGAAATACCAATAGGGTGAGCAGATACTAGATTTCTTTCTAAGTACGCCATTCCATGTTGGATGCCTGTGTGTTTGCCACTTGGGGCCAACGGGTGAGTGTCCGCACTTGGGCTTAGAAAGGGGAATCTACGAGCCTCCTATTGTAGCTTTCCCCCCCAATCTTTACATGGGTTGGTTGTTGGGATGAATTCAAGGAGTCTCAATCATAAGAAGGATGGATAAGGCAGCATGGATAGGGAAGGCAGATACAAGTTTATCCACTAAGTACGCCACCCCATGTTGGATGCCCATGTTCTGCCACTTAGCGCCAAGAGGGATGGTATATCCGCTCTTGGGCTTAGCATGGATAACTTTGGGCGTCTTATCATGTTTCTCATCCAAGTCCTATTATGATTAAACTTCCACTATGCATTATGGATATTGCGTAGTTTATAAACTTTTGAAATAGTTATGTATTTTTACATGGTTTAAATAGATAAGACATTTATTATATATGTTTTGATCATATGAATTATATTTCCAATATTGTCTAAAATGATTGCAGGACCTAAACCAAGTTTATATAGCTTCAAGCATATAATTGGTTAGTTATAACCCTAACTACATTAAATTTTTTATTCTAGGGTGCAAGATTTAGGGCAATCCCAAAAGGGGACATTACACTTTGTTAAAAAAAGGATCTCGAGGGATGAAGCCCCTTATACTGCCTTCTCATTTTCAACCTACAAAGAGCTATCCATTTATGTCCATACTTGAAGAGCACCCTGTGGCCTCTACACATAAAAGATCAAAGGGACCATTGGAAATGGTATTTCAGAATAAGGCTAGTGAAATTGCCAATCAAGACATAGCGAGATGTGTCTATTCGAATGGATTGGCATTCAATGTTGTTCGCTCACCATATTGGCAAAAAATGGTGAAATCTATTAATGAGGCTCCAAAAGGGTATAAGGGACTAGGTTTTGAGAAGATGCTTAGCACCATATTAGATAAAGAGGTGAAATTTATAGAGGACTCCTTGAAGCCCATAAGGGATTCATGGATCAAAACAAGGGTGACCATCGTTTCTGATAGATGGAAAGATGCAAAAAATCACCCATTGATCAATGTTATTGCAATGTCCCCTAAAGGGGCAATGTTTTTGAGCGTAGTCGATTGTGAAGGCGAGATGAAGGATGATGCATTTATTGCTAACATTCTTTGTCAAGTTATTGATGAAATGGGCCCTCAAAATGTTGTGCAAGTTATAACAGACAATGCAAAAAGTTGTAGGGCTGCTGGGTTATTGGTTGAGGAGCGGTATTCACACTTTTTTTGGACACCTTGTGCTGTCCACTCCCTCAACCTAATGCTAAAAAAAATTGGCAACAAAATTGATTAGATCAAACAGGTGCATGTTGAGGCCAAAGACTGTTAGTATTTTGTAGCTTCGGGAGCTATTTTCTCCTAAATAAAATTATCTCAAGGCAAGTCAGCCTTTGTTTTATAAACAAAACTTGTATTCTTCTAGGTCGGCCCTAGAAAGAAAGATCACCTAGCTTGGTATATAAAGAGGATAGATTCCTCTCATTTCATCATCAATTCATTCACTCCAATTCGCATCTTCTAGCAGCAGTTCGCCTCCTAGCAGCAGATCCGATTTCTGAAGAAATATTTTTTCATTCGCTTCAAGAAGAAGTGACATATCTTATTGTATAAGACTCGGCCTATTCTAGGGCCTGATTTTGTATGCAGTTTTTTGCACTTATTCTTCTGATTTATAAGAGAATATTATTTGTTTGGGGTTTTCTCCCTCGAGTAGGAGGGTTTTCCCAAGGTAATCATTGTGTTCATTGTTTATGTTTTGCATTTTCTGCTTGTTTACATTTCTGATCTAAAAACTAACATGGTATCAGAGCGGGTTTAGAAGAGATCTGATCAGATTTTTTTAAGCAATCTGAAGGGCATTTAAATTTCTTCGTCGATTTTTAATCATTGGGAAACAAGTATTTGAGCGCTTTCTGAAGTGGGATGATATTTGAGGTCGCTGATGAAAAAATGCAATCACGGGAAGATTGAATCTTGATTAGTTTCTGGCAATGGGAAATCTGAGAACGAAAACTCTCAGATGGTAGAGGTCATGCTTGGACGTAGCCCTAGCGCGTCTAATCTACATAATTGCTTCATCTTGGTGGAGCATTTAGTGGTCTGATGCTTTGAGAACAGAAATACAAACAGTTTTCAAATATTCTTTGGCAGGTTCTTGCTTATTGTAAACGGTAGAGCATTATTGAAGGCAGATATTGGTATGTACATCATAAATCATTCTGTGTATTTTATTATTTACGATATTGCTGACTATTGTGGGGTCGAGCAAGCATGAAGCGTGATAAACTGGTGTCAATCTCTTCATATACGCAATGGCAAAGGTGATGTTGAATAACCTTTGATTCATCAGGGATAGAATCTTGAGTCCAACGGCTTGGAGCAATCATAGAAGGAATCGGGTTTAATTAATAATGACGATCAAAGTTAAAGGCTCTTTCTCTATGTGGCAGAGGTGATAGCTTGTTTGGAGGATTGCTATCAATATTGTGCTAGTAGACTATTTGGAGACCTGTTTGAAGCCCTCCTGTTCTTCTATTCAAAGGATTCTAAAATCAGGATTAAGATATGGCAATGATCGTTATGCATCTGATCATTATGCACAAAATGGATATGATCGCATTGGTACTACTGCTAAGGGAAGTGACCGCTATGTCTAAGGTTATGTAGTTATTTCAAATGAAAAATATGTGATTGAATATGACCATTATGATTCTTGCAGTCTATGCAGTTGTGTCTTTGAATTTCTACAGGGGGATGGCCTAAAAGAGCCTATGATGGGAGTTCGTGAAAGCCTGAAGCCATATCTGGCACAGGACTCCTCTACAGGAGATATGTGTCTTCTAGTGATATTGTAAAAGCTGTTCAATATTTTTTTGATAGAGAAGGAACTATTGTTTTTAAAGATTGTACTAAGCAGAGTCAACACTTAGAAGCAGATGTGAAGCAGACTTTAGATGCAGATCTAAAGTGAATCTTTGAACAAATTGAAGGAGAATTAATGCTACATATGAGCAGATCTAAAGGTAAGAAAAGAGTAGACCTAAAGAGGATTTAAGTGCAGCATTTAAGGAGATTCTGATTCCACAAGATAAGTTCTATTATGTATCATTTCTTTAATTGTTCTATCTAATGACATTTGCTAAGATGACTACATGCTTCATTTGTATTGAGGTGGTTTTTTATTTTATGAACTATTATTAATCTCTTTAAAATGCAAGATGCATCGAGGAGCAAATGGATATGGATTCATCCCTTAATTACACTCCTTCCATTCAGAGGGAGTTAAATTCCGAGAATTCAAGGCACAAGTTGAGATCATGTTCAGGAAGAGGATTAAGGTTCTAAGATCAATCATTGAGGAGTTCTCTTCCAGAGGATTTCTTTGCAATCTCTGTATTGAGGCAGGGATCAAGAGGGAGCTTTGTGTTCAGCAAATGGAGTTCTCTGTCTCAAGGAACTAGAGTGACTCACTGAGAAGAAGTGAAGGTGTCAGCTAAGTGGGTTGTAGTGTTGCAAGGCCAAGTGCTAAGTCCTTGGAAGACCTTTTCAGCCACAGAGAACGGAATTGCACAAGACAGTCAACCTTGTTTTGACATTGGTAGCACCGCAAACCTATTTAGAATAGGGTGATCTGGGATGAGGTCGAGGAGGACAGTCCTGGACTCTCGCAAGTTAGTAGTGTCGGAAGTGTGCATTGGAAACCATTCCTCTAAGGCAAGCATTGCAGGCAATCTTGGAACGAGGAGGTTAGGAGGTTGATGCAAGTACTTGGTGCTTCAGAGGGAGTCACATCATCATGAAAATTTGTTGTAATGTATATTTCTCTGAGACGGAGAAATATGAAGTGAAAGCCCTTGAAGTGTATATTTCTCTGAGACAGAGAAATATGAGGTGAAAGCCCTTGTAGTGTATATTTCTCTGAGACGGAGAAATATGAGGTGAAAGCCCTTGTAGTGTATATTTCTCTAAAATGGAGAAATATGAGGTGCAAGCCCTTGTACATCTCTGAGACTGAGATCAGACGTCATGTTGAGAGACCCCATGACGAGGATATCTTGTACATCTCTAAGACTGAGATGAGACGTCATGTTGAGAGACTCCATGACGAGGATATCTTGTACATCTCTGAGACTAAGATGGACATCATGTTGAGAGACTCCATGAAGAGCCCATGTAAATCTCTGAGGCTGAGATGTGATTCTTTCCACAAATGGGAGTAACCATTGTGGACGTTATGTTGAGAGACTCCATGACGAGCATCTCTAAGACTGAGATGTGTTTCTTTCCACAAATGGGAGTAGCCATTGTGGACATCATGTTGAGAGACTCCATGATGAACCCGTGTACATTTCTGAGACTGAGAAGTGTTTTTCCACAAATGGGTGTAGCCATTGTGGGTGTCATGTTGAGAGACTCCATGACGAGGATATTTGAAAAATACCTCCCTAGCTAAGAGGGAGTGTTAGTGTTTTGTAGCTTCCATCTGAAAGCAGGTCAGCCTTTGTTTTATAAACAAAATTTGTATTCTTCTAGGTCGGCCCTAGAAAGAATGATCACCTAGCTTGGTATATAAAGAGGATAGATTCCTCTCATTTCATCATCAATTATTTCACTCCAATTCGCATCTTCTAGCAGCAGTTCGCCTCATAGCAGCATATCCGATTTTTGAAGAAGTGTTTTTTCATTCGCTTCAAGGAGAAGTGACATCTTATTGTATAAGACTCGGCCTATTTTAGGGCCTGATTTTGTATGCAGTTTTCTGCACTTATTCTTCTAATTTATAAGAGAATATTATTTGTTGGGTTTTTCTCCCTCAAGTAGTAGGGTTTTCCTAGGGTAATCACTGTGTTCATTGTTTATGTGTTGCATTTTCTGCTTGTTTACATTTTTGATCTAAAAACTAACAAAGACATCCAAATGATCATCACCAACCACCATATGTCACAAGGCATATTTAGAACATTCTCGAAATTGGAGCTATTGAAGGTAACTTAAATAATAAACATGTTTCACTTTAGTAATTTATTTTAATTTTAATTTTGGCCAAGCATACATGTACCTACAACCTCTTACAATCAAAATTTTATCCCAAGTAAGATTATAGTCAAAATCTTTATCTTTTAAGTTTTATAATTTTATTTATATTTTAATTTTTAAATTAAATTAGTTAAATTTTGTAACTCTTAACTATCTAATTTGGTCTTAATAGGTTGCTAGTTCATTTTCATTTGAGAGGAATTGGAGCACATACCCCATCCACTCAATAAAGCATAATAGTCTACATTCAAAAAAGGTAGAGGACTTGGTGTATGTGCATTCAAACTTTCAGCTCCTTAAACACAAAGTGCCTACAAACAAGGGGACACAAGGAAGTGGGATATCAACCCAAAGCATCTTGACTTGGATGCTTCCACTACCCACTTTGCTGCACTTGATGTTAACAATGGGTCGATGACTATGAGCCAACCTGAACCAGAACTGACTAGAAAGGAAATTTCATAGAATCTTCTAATATTTTGGAGGGGAACTCCACTCACAATTGCCTCCTTTCTAGACCTCTAAGCTTCAACATAGACATCTCCAAAAATTTATTATCTCGCAATAAGAATCTAACTAGAAAATCACAAGGTCCTCCAAATGCTAAGATATAAATATTTGAGGGGTGTAATCCATGCAATAGGAAAGATAACAATATAACATAATATCTTGAAGGATGTAACTCATGCACTAGGAAAAATAATACTGGAACATAAAATCTTGAAGCATGTCTTATTACTATAGTTAATTTTGTTATCAATTTCCTTATTTAATGTATTGTCCAATGTCATAGGATACACAACCCCTCCCTCCCAAAGTACGCATACCAGTATACCCAATACGGATACACATACAATACGGCTTGGATACTACACCCACCTATAACCAAAATTACAAGACACGCCAAATGCATTTGGATTCAGCGTCCTAAAAAAGCCTAAGCAGAATCTAGGTGAGAGGGGCCAATAGTTGGGTGGGGTCCTATTGTTGGTACAGTACTTGTGGTTATAAGATTTAGTCTTGCAACATAATTATACTATATATTGGCAATAATCATTCCACATGTAAATAAACAAATGACCAAATGTTTGTCAAGATGGACCCTCACATGAAAACATAAGAATTTATGAATGTCATATAAAAAATTATAAATACATTCATTAACAAGTGTGATAAATAATTTTTTGCTTTATATAAAATATCATAACTATCCAATAAATGTGTCATTTATAAAATAAGGTGCTCATCTAAACAAGTATTGCTGTTATGTGGACAAATTCTGTTCTTATGTGTACAACTAATAGGGTGGCAATGTACATACATTGGAGTACTTCATATTATATGTTTGTCCTATGACAAATGTAAAAGGTAAGTACAATTAATACCTTGTATTTTATCATAAAATGTGAAAGATTGTCAAAAAAATCATGATCATTTAAAGTTGAATATAAGTTGTGTTTTAACTAAGAATGTGTTGTTTTTATAACAATAAGTAGTATTTTGTGTTCAACTATTGGGTCATTTGAGTTGGATATAAAAGGTTAGAGATAACAAGATTTATGGTTACCAAATGGTACTGAAATCATTTTGGTTGCATATAAGTTATATTTAAATTAAAAATACGATATTGTTCTAATAACAAATGATATTCTTTTGTTCAACTAGCAAGGGTTTCATGATAAATTTTTAGTCAAATCTTTAAAAATTCATTTTAATAACACTTCTCACTACACTTCACACTAGACGTGCTGATGTGGCAAGTTGTATCAAGAATAACATCTCCAAACCTTTGTTGTAGATAGATAAGAGTCCATATCACATTTCTCAAAAAAACGAAGTTCCTACAAAATTCTATGCAAAGCATACATGGTTGCAAAGTGTGCCCGCACAACTACTGGTCCATCTCCCCCACATAAAATCTTTAAAAAAAAAACGCAGGAAAGACCCTTATATTTTTTTATTAAGTGAAATCATGAGCAAGCTGGTAGAGGACCTCATAGTACAAGCAGAAGCACGATCAAAGATACACTTTAAGTCTCATTTCTGATTTTCCTGTGACTTGTTTCAAATTCATTATTTACTACATTTTTCAGATGGAATTTTACTGTGCATTTTAATGATGAAAAAGATAGTGAAAGATTTCTTGCATTTTATAATGTTTTTCTTTTGTTTCTGCCATCATGTGTTTTTCCATAGGGTATAGAATCATTGAATTTTGTTTCATATAAGAATTATTAAAATAATAAAATACTACGTGGATATATTCTTCCATATATTAATAAGGTACAAAAAAAACAGAAAAATTTATGATATTCTTAGACAAATATGAATAGAGTTTTTTCGTTCTCCCATCAAAACATCAAGTATTCTTTTCAAAAAAAATTTAAAATTTAAAAAAAATCATTCTATATTGTTTTTTTATTTAAAGGATTGATTTCCACTTCGATCATCTATATAAAAAAAATTATGTACATTTTATTATTTTTAAGTGTATTGTCATTTATTATTAATTTTTTACAATTATTAATTATTATTCTTTACTAAATTATTAATATTTAAATTGTGGGTGGATGGGTGTGTGACCCTCCTCAACTAAGTGTGGGGGCTCCGCGACTATCGGTGGAGTGAAGGAGGCTAAGGGGTCTGCTTGCATAGCACGTCGGAGGTGGCGGGGGTTTGCCTAGATGGCATGTATGGATAGTTTGATTGGGTTGAGCTCACGTGGTCAATTGGGGGGGCGCCAATACAAGGAGATGGCGTCACCTTCCATACATGGAGGTTATTGCTAATTATGGTGAGGAAAGGTGACGGAGATTGCCATTTGCACGGAGAATCGGTACACATGTTTCGAGTCCTCTCAAAGGCTTCATATCGCATCACTCAATGGTTAAAGTGTGTTAATGTTAGGATCAGATTTAATAGAAAGCAGAAAATGCAACACAATGACACAGCAGATACCCTGGGAAAACCCTCCTCCTGAGGGAGAAAAGCCCAGCCTCAAATATATCTCTTATATATTGAAATGTCAACACAAATGTCTCCTTTCAAAGGCCAATAAGAGGCACCACAAACTGATGCAAGCACAGTAATACAATGATGTAATTTGCTGATGATAAGACTCAGCCTTATACAGAATCTCAAACTGCTCTTCTACAGTATTCACATCAAGAATATTGAGCTATCTTGAACAATGAATGACAGCACCTCTCTTAGATGCAAAATACAGAATAATATATTTTCCCTTAAAGTCGATCTGCTGCTACAGAATTATAATTTGCTGTAAGTGTCTGCTATATGTAAACAAGGACTCATTACATGCATAAGAAGACGCACTAGGAGGGGAGTTACATTTGCTTAAATTAGAGATTCTCATGCATGTCAGTACGAAGATTCCTTTGCATGTTAAATGCATGTCAGTTACCTCTGCATTTCAGATGTCTATTTTAGGAGTTACAAAGAAGATTCCCATGCAAGTCAGTTACATGTTGCATGCACCTTGCATGTTGACATTTACAGATTCTCCTACAGTCGTTGCATATCCACACATCAGATTCTCCTGCAGTTTGTCATTGCTGGAAGAATACGAATGACGCTGCCATAAACATCAACAAAGTGACAGCTAAGCATTATTCCCAGGGCTAGCATCTAGGTGATTAGTACATGAAAGGACATTATGTTGGCATCGGGACAATTGGGGGCTGCACATTAAGATCGCCAACAGCTATATACAATTTATTAAATATATTAAATAATGTAATATTAATGGTCATCTTAATTAGTCTTTAGTTAATTTAGATAGTTTCTAAATTTATCTTCAGTCTACGATCGTTTCTTTTAGAAACATCGTCTCTTGTAAATCTATATAAGGAACTTTCGTTCCTCTGTTTAATACATCGAATATTTTATCATGGTATCAAAGCATAGGTTGCTTGGCTGGGTCTGACTCCCTCACGGGAGGCCCAGGATCTGGGAAGGTTTTGGTTGAAGGAAAAATCGTGGTCTTCTGGGTGCTATTCGTTTTGCCTCACGTGATCTTCATTTTTGCATCCGCATCTGCTTCCCATTCAGCGCGACTTCTTTTGTACACCCGCAACTTCCTCCACACGGAGTTCGTTGTTTCATCTTCTGAAAAACGAGAGAATTTTAAGCAAAAAAATCGTGCCCTTTTCATGTCTGCATGACCTGCGTTTTTTTGTTTTTGCTGTTGTTTTTCACCGTGGCTAGGGCATTTTTCCTTGCGCACGGGGCCAACGTTTTTTCCCGCGACCTCTCTGGTTTTTGTGATGGCTTTCTATGATTTTGAAGGGTTTATAAGTGCACATGTTTTTTCCTTGACGGGATTTCTGGAGACAAACGACTTTGTTTTGGGTCTTCTGCTTTGCCTTCTATCCTTATCTATTGAAGGAGGCAGCATGAGTATTTAAGCAGTACGTGTTCTTATGGTGTTTTTTTTGTGGGACGTGACTCTTGCTGTGTGGAGTTCTGCGTCGGGCAGGAGGCAGCTTTCTAAAGTTAAATGGGCCATCTCAAGTGGTTATGTATCTAGGTGCTCTGGCGCTTAAAGAGTTCAATGGCCATCTCTTTTGTTGTTGAAGGGGGTTTTATAATTTTTGTCCCATTAAAAAATTATTTCTGGTTTTTTATTTTTTTAATGTTGTTGAAGACATGAAAAAACTTTTGTGAGGTTTTTTTATTTTTGCCTGAAAAATCATGAAAGGGTTTTACCGTTTTTCCTTAAAAACGATGTTTTGTATGCTGATCCATGTTTCGGATTCCGTGCCAGCTACTTGGATTCCTTTGTGGTTTTTTTACCCTTTTTTTCCGAAAAAACAATGCTTTGTAAACTTCAAATTCAAGGTTTTGCGATTTTTTCCTCAAAAATCGTGGTTTCTTGCAATCTGTTCTGGAGCGTCGTGCTCATCTGCAAAAGTTTGGAGGGTTTGCCGATTTTTCCTCAAAATCGTAGTAGTTGTCTCTGGCTACAGGGAGGGACAACTTTGTTACCCAACATCAGGTTGGATGTTTTGTGATTAGTTCTAGTTGTTTTCAGAAGTTCTGCAGTTTCTGAGAGAGTTAGTGGCAAACTCATCTCAAGTGGCAGAGTCAGTGGCAGGCTCTTGTCTTTTGTGGTAGAACGTTCTTTGTTTCTGTGGGTAGTTAGAACGATGACCATTAAGGGAAGGTATTAAATATATTAAATAATGTAATATTAATGGTCATCTTAATCATCTTTAGTTAGTTTAGATAGTTTCTAAATTTGTCTTCAGTCTACGATCGTTTCTTTTAGAAACATCGTCTCTTGTGAATCTATATACGGAACTTTCGTTCCTCTGTTTAATACATCGAATATTTTATCACAATTGTCATCAATTTAGAGTTATATGCATTTGCACTGGCTTGCAAAAAAATGGCGGAAAGGGTGGCGGAAAGGTCTAGGTTCATTGCAGTAATGTCAATTGAGTCGTTGGTGGGCTTGGGTGCGGATACGCCCATCCATCTGGATTGCAAGCTCCAACAAGGAGCATTATGGAGGATAACCAACCAGAGGCTAAAGCACATTTTGCGCAACATTGATCACTTCACGGTGGTGGCAGTAAAGATGGTGCTTGGGAAGGGTCACCTGGTTTACAATGAGACGTTGCAGTTCAACACTCACAGCGCTTCTTGCTTCATGGCGTCACTGCTCAACACGCGTATGGCCAAGGCAGAGGTGAGGGCCCTAATGCGTGGTCTTTTCAATGAAGAGTTGCTTGGGGGGGTGGACGAGATCCTTGAGGCGGCCATTCCTAGAACGAGCGTTCCTCGTCCGAGTGATTTGGTGCTGGCAAAGGTCCCTAGTGAAGTTGTGAAGTATTACCCATTCTTGCTGGAATTGAAAGGCATGCCTCTGGTGTATCACAAGCAACTGGCGGCAACGGCGGTTGGTTTCCTAAAGAAAGTTATGAGGTTGGAGGTTGCGGTAGGTTTCAACTGGGTTCCAGAATTTGAGGCATATGCCAAAGAAAATGGGTTTGAGTAAGTCTATCTCCTTTCGTTGGAAGTTGGTGACTGGTGTTTCACTTTTTGTCTTTTGTTTGGTGTACATGGTGGCGTTGTGCAGTTTGTTTGTCTAGTGTATAGAATGAATTAGTAACGGCTTTGTAATGGTGCAGTCCCTTTGAAAATATGGGGTAGTGGTGTATAGTTGTAACGGGTTGGATGGTCTATGTCAGGAGACGGGAGTGTCGACCAATGTTCCGGTCATTTTGGGGTTGTTGTGTCTATATCTGATCGGGAAAAATGCTGCCCAAGGGGCTATCAATGTAATCTTTTTTGATAATTTAATATAAAAACTCTATCTTACATACCAAAAAAGAAAAATTATTAATATTTAAATTATGTGTCTATATTGCTTCTAAAGTAATGAAACCTCCTCTAATAGCTTATAAAATTGTGTTATGTATGTGTACACATTTTTTATGGATGGGTATCCAGCAGTATCCATATTAAGGAGCCTCAAATAATGGACGTATTCGTATCTGATACCATATCCATATCCATGTCCATTCAACTCTGGGATTGTCCCACATCTGAAAGCGAGATTAAATAATTCTAATAACAAATTCATAGTAAATAAAATGAAAGAAGCAATCGATGAATTATCAAATTCAATCCAATTAGCATTTAAAAATTTGGGAATGTGGATATCTCAACTTACAGTTCAACATAAATGAGAAGTTGACGGTCAGACTAAGTATAGTTCGCATGCTAGAGTATAAACATAAAGTTAAACATTTAACTACAGTGGACATTGTTAAAACAAATGACACACAAATTTGCATCCTCAAAATTGTTAAGAGGCAAAGAGAATATGACAAGTCTATCTCACATTTTCAACATCTGCCACCACACCAGCATTTGGAATTTTATCTTGATCAGAACCCACGCCAAAATTTAGTTTCCTTGTCATTGTGTCCTCCACTGAAATGTATAATGCAAACAACAGCTGTTACTATCTCAAATATATAGCAAATAACAGAAGAATGCATATGAATCCATTCTCATACATATAGATGAGACTTAAGATATAAAATGCCTAATTGTAACCTATATTGAAATTCCACCCCATTTAAACATTTGAAGTCTTTTAACAGTAAACTTAGTACATGAAACACACCGGTAACTCTTCCTAATGCACAGCAAAAAGAATATGAGATTAGAACAAGGCACACATAAAATTGTAATACCCTGTTGGTTGTTTTGGACTTGTGTGTGAGTTTCTATGTGTGCTTCATTGATTACTGTGTTATTTGATTATGTGGAAAATATAATATGTTAGTAATCATGTTTAAATAATTAATTAAATCATAAGTGATTTGCAAGGTTATTTAAAATATGATTAGAAATTAAAATAATAATCAATTAAATCAAATCAAATGATTTAGAACAAATGATCAAATTAAACTAATTCGTTAAAAATAAAAGTGATATTATTAAATAAATTGATTTAAATTGTTGTGTTAAATTGAAGTTAATAATAAAATAATCTTGAAAAGATAATTATTATAATAAGAAACTTAAATGAATAAGGAGATAGGAAGTCAAAGTGTTTTAAAGCAAGAAATGAAACTCCACCTATAGAGCATTTGGAAGTCGAAGAGAAGAATAAATAAATAAATAAATAAATGTTGTAGTAGTGCAAATGGTTGATTTTAATTATTTTAATGTGGAAGTAATTAATTATGTATTGTGGTGATAATGAATATATATTCAAATAAAAGTTCAATTTTGAGGATTTAAATTTATTTAATTTTAATCATATGCATGAAAAAGGCAGCAAAAAGAATTAGAGGATTAATAATTATTTTGAGTTATTTCTTGAGATGTGACTTTTGGTATTCGCTGGAAGAGGAAATGGAAGAGACTTTTGTGTGTGTTTTTATTTAGGGGATTTTTGTTGGAAGGGGGGGTTGCATTCTCTTTCCAACAGATTTTGGAGAAATTTGGCAGTCAGTTTTCTGTTATAGTATTGCATTTTTTTATTATTCTGAGAATTCATTTGAGGATTAAGATTTAAGTTTGAGGGAGAATCTTGGAGCTGCTGCTGGAAGGATTGGATCAGCAAGAAGGATAAAGTTTCTACAGTTATTTACAGGCGCAGGACGCCATGTTCTCCTTCTTCTTTTAATTTATTTTCTTTATAGCATCAAATGAAATAAGAATTCCTTGCTGTGAATAAAATGTTCTCCTGGATTGAAATTTA
This sequence comes from Sequoia sempervirens, assembly GCA_007258455.2. Lineage (NCBI taxonomy): Eukaryota > Viridiplantae > Streptophyta > Pinopsida > Cupressales > Cupressaceae > Sequoia > Sequoia sempervirens. Next base: position 6,375 of record VDFB02019967.1, on the reverse strand, counting down.
ATGCATGTAGAAAATTTGTGAATCCTTAGAAATATTTGGGACTGTTTTCCAATCAAAAAAATAAATAAAAAAATAGCTGGGGATCGGGATTGCTATTAGTTAAAATGGAATTTGGTTGGGTTCTGGACTGTCAATTATTAGATTGTAATTTCTAGGAGCTTGGGACTGTTGTTTATTTAAATGAAATTATTTGTTGGGTTTTTCCATTGATTATTAAATCGAAACTATGTTTGGAATTCTGGAAATAACCTATAACTTGGTCTGGAAAATATAATAACTCAACTTAAGAATAATCTCTCACTGGGAATTTGGGGTTGTGTAGATCCTCACTTGTAGTTAAATTTTACAAAATTTATTCTGTATATATAAATTATGCTGAATCAGTAACTTGTATAATTGAATGCTATTTCTCTGTATTCAAATTATTTTTATATATATCAAATATATATATGTATATATATATATATATATGTATACACATTTATATATATAAATGTAGATATAGAATAAAATAAATAAATAAATAAATAAAAATAAAAATAAAGTTCAAAATTCATTTTAAATTGTTGAAGTTATTTTAAAAATGTAGGCTGGGTGATGGTTCGGCCTCGGCCGTACCCACCACCCAGCCGGCCGTGGTTGGTGCGGCAGCCGATGGGCTACCACGGCAGTCCTTCGGACTGCTGTGACAGTCCGTAGACTATACACGGCAGTCCGTCGGACTGCGGTGGCAGTCTGTAGACTGCCACGGCCGGGCATGTATTCCCGTGCTTTTACATGGGTTAAATTCCCATTCGAAATTGGTATATATTTAAATTTTGGAAAACGCGAATTTTATTTTAATTACTGTGCAAATTTACTTTTATAAATATATATATATATATGTATATGTATATATATATGTATGTATGTATGTATATATATATGTATATTTATACTTGCATAAATATTATTAATGATTCCACTGATTAACTATTGCAATAACTATTTAATTTTTTGTTAGTAAATATTTTGGTTCTTTTTCTGGTTAAATAGAACAGCAAATCTGCTTATAGTAGAAATAATAATATAGAAAGAAATCGCTTGTTTTTTTTTTATTAAATTACCAACTATAAGAGGATAAGTTAGTTGAAAAATCAATTTACGAATATATGATAGCATTGATTTATTTAATTCTTGTGAATATTTTGGAATAGAAAAGAATTCCTATTAATTTGTTAGATTGTGAAATTTGATAGGATAATATAGTAGAAGGGCAATTTGTGAATATATATTTATATCAGCATTGATTGTTTAATCCTTATTTTTAAATGTGTATAGGGTGGAAATAGAATTTAACATAGAATCGAATAAGTTATCTTTTTATGAGGGTGAGACTTGTAGACTTGTTGGATACTTAGAACAGATCTTTTCTCTTTTTACATTCCCTCCTCAAAAAGAATTAAAATATATAAATATGTAGTGGTTTTAAAAGGTATTTATGTATGTAAATTTATTTAGATAGATTTAAGATTTTAAGGTGGTAATTTCTAATATGTAGTTTGAGTATTTAGAGTATTGTTATTATTGTCATTTTAAAAGTATAGACAATTGGTCTTAAATGGTTTTCACAATTAATTTAAATATTGGAAGTGAGTGTTAAGTTAGTTTGATGAAAGGAAATGGAAATAATGTTTTGGACATAAGTAGTTATGAAATGATAATGAGTTAAATACCCAATTATTAAGAAGTTTTCAATTATGTTGATAAATGAAAAGGGAAATTTAAATGTATGGGCATGGTTAGAGATTGAGTAAGGTATTCTCGAATTGGATAGTTTATGGGTGAAATGGGATTTTAATCTTTTGAAAATTGACTTCCTTTATATTCATTTAATGATTGACTTGTAAGTGCTCTTTATGAATAAGTCTTTTAGAATACTTGTGATGGTTATCATGAATTGTTTTAGTTAATTGAGTAATTTCGTTGGGGAAGTTGTAAAGTTATTTAGTTCTGGTCGTTAATTGATTGGTTAATAAATATTGTTCTCATTTGAATTTGTGGTTGTTGTTATGCAAATGTTTTTGTGGGTTGTGAGTGGTTGAGTACTTAAGGTGTTATTTAATTGGTCCCTTGGATGCCTGGTTGCATGCTTTTATCTCTGTTATTGAAGGATTGTTTTTGGATGTTTCCGTATTGGTGTGAATGCCTTTGGAGATCAATTTTGATTCAAGGAATCCTTTGTCATTTAATTTGTGTTGCAAGGTAACTGGGAACTTGTTTTTTGGTTTATGAGTTGTGGATAGTTGATCTTCTTGAATTTCTGATTTATTTTGTATCTAAGTTGTTTATGTAGTCTGGATGGGGTTGTTGATCTTATTTTAATGTATTCACTCATTATATTTAAATTGAAAATAGTTATTGTGGCTTTGTAATTATTGTTGTCATTGCTATGTTGTTGATTTTATGAAGGTGATTTGCGTACCACTATAAGGGGGTTCCTGTGAGGATAAAATTGAGGTCTCCCATGGAATACCTAGTTGGTGGCTTTTGGTTTTATTAAGTGATTTTGTTTAAGGTTGATTTTCTTTTGCGTTCCCTATTTGAGGTGACACCATTGTTGATCTGTGGATGGGTCTTGATGAATCTTCCTTTTTTATGGATTTTCTGATATACTCGCATATCTGATGAAATTTTATCCTTGTGATGGAATTATTGGAGAAATATTCTTGTTGCTTCACTTTACCCTTGTTTGTGGGTTTTCATTCTTTTGGCTTCCAGAGGCTTGAGATGATTGATAATTGATGTTCTCTCTCTTTATGTGCCCTTGATGTGGCAAGTGTTTTGGTTTCATGATTTTAAAAAGGGTTGTACGAGAATGGTTGAGACTTTGATTATGTATTTATTGCGAGATGGGTAATGCCTCGCATGCTTCTCAGTTGTGATCTAATATTCTTGTTATGTTGTACAACCCTTGGTTTCTTGGTTTTAGTTTGATGTGGTTGGGTCTCTAGGGAGAGTGGCTCCTCGTGGGGGCCGGCACCCCGTTTAAGGGGCAGGGCACAGGATAACCCACGAGTGAGTTAGTAAACAAGTGAAAATCTAATAATTAACTTAGGAGGGTTGGGTAGTAACATCATTATAAGATTAAAAAAAATGGATGCCTCGTCTTCATTAGTGCTTTCACAGACTAATGGAAGGCTGAGAAGGCCGTGGTTGGCAAGGTCATGACCTCGTCCTCACGAGAGGTTTATGGCTCTTCATTAGTCACCCTATGGACCGACGCCTCCAGTTGGGAGGAAGGGCACAAGACAACCATAGATGGGACCGGTGCCTCCAGTTGGGAGGAAGAGCACAAGACAGCCCATGTAGGACTATGTGATGACACTCTCCCTAGCTGTCCATGTGTTTTATTTTATTGTGTTCCTCTGGAAGTAGGTTATGGGAGTTGGTTTAGATTGTTGTTTGAATTGATTTAAATTGATTTATGATTATTGTTTTAATACATCTTTAGTATGTTTTGTGGTCTTATATGATCTCATTTATATTTGATTTATGACCTTGTACTTTTATGGTATTGTGATATGTTGTTATTGTATTGTGTAATTGCAATTTGGAATTGTATTATGTTTATTAATTCAGTTTGTTTTGGAAGTGTTTCATGATCATCCTTTGGTTACTTGTTTATTGGTCATTGCTTTGATTTATGTGATGGGATCTATGACTTGAGTTATTATGTTGTCTCTTGGATGTTGTTGATTTTGTCATTGTAATCTTGAGTTTTATGATACTTTTGTATGGCGTTGAGTCTTGTGGTTCCCTATTTGGATGTTCTTGGTTGCGGCCTCTTTCTTGTTTAGCTCCTAGCACGGGGGGTGGGTCTTTAGACTCACATGGTCGGGTGGAACGTGCTAAGCACCCCATTGGGTCCCCAAATCGTGGATCGAGAGGTGCAGATTGGTGCGGTTGTAGCGACTCCAGAGTTGTATTTATCTTGGAGCTAGTTATGATACTTTGTATTCATCTGTTTAATTGTATCATGTTATCTTGTGTATGGTTTCCATTTAGGTTTGGAAACACTTTTGTATCATTGTATCTCTAGAACATTGTACTGTAATGTAATGTTAACTCGGTGTGGATATTGGCCGTGGCAATTGTTATTCAATGTGTTAAGTTAAATATGCATATGTTGTATTTATGTACTCAGATGGTTTCTTTTCAATGATTATCATGTATGTGTTATATTTGTTAATGTTTATTTTGTTATGGATTATATCGTTGGATTTTATTCTTTATTGTCACAGCGGATCTAAGTCACTTAATGACTCTTCGTGGTACCCCAAGGGATGTATGTGCTAATTAATCTACTTAAACAAATTCACGTCTTAATGTGCCATACGTATGTTATGTTTACTTAAAAAAATTGTGTTGTAATTATTGTTTATTTATCCCACACAGCCGTTGCATGTTTAACTATGAAACTTTGCATGGTGTGGGGTGAGGAATTATTTTCATATTCAAATTTTCAGCCATTTCTAAAGACACCAAATTATCAATAGACCCTAAATCTATAACTACCTTGCATACCTTCCATGACTTGTATGGTATGAGACAAAAGTTGTGTCACACTTTTAACCAACTTATCAACAATAACTGAATTTAAGTATTTCTAACTAAAAATAAATTTTGGTCAAATATATGATCTAGTAAGATTCATTCTAGCTAAGTTAGATACTTCCACAACTTTTTCAACTAAGATTGTTGGCTAAAAAATATATGGAGCACCATTTTGAGTCCACCTATTAAAAGGTAAAGTATTTGTTCACTTGAAGTTTCAATAACTCTTACTAATGTAAATAACATTTAAAAAAAATATAAAAATACCCTTTGTAGATCCATAAGTGTAGTTTTCAAAAATATATTTATTTTAATAGTTTAATTATTATTTATATTTCATATTTTATTTTTACTAAAAGTAGGTTATCAACACAAAATATTAGGTTGATTACCATGCCAAGGAAAAATACTAAACTTATTAAAAAATTGAAAATAATATGATACACTAGATAAAAATAATCTATTTTAAGATTGTATTTTTTTTATTTTTAGATAAATATTTAATATGAAAGCTTTAATATCTTATTGAAAAAACAATTGCTTTTTATCTTTACCATTTTAACATTTATTTAAAAATATATATTTATCAAAATTGTAAAAACAATATATCCATCCACTAAAATTTCAAGTTATAAATACACACAAAAAATTTAAATGAAAAAAGAATAAAATTTATTATAAAAATTTTGGCATCCCATAAAACTTCATTTTTTAGCATTTTATTAGCAACTAAATTATAGTTTTAATTTATTAAAAACTAGTTTAAAATATTTTTTTTAAAAATAAAAAAATAAAAACATAAAATATACTAAGAAATACATATTTTACTAGTTTATATCATTTCAAAATTCAAAACATATATGCCACCTTTTAGTGATTCAAGTTTAAAAAATGAATTAGTGTTGGTCATTTCCTTTATAAAGTGTGACACAACTTTGTGCTTTTACCCATGTGGTCCTAAACAAGGATTTCCCTTGTGGAGGTTCTTTGGTTGTTGTCACCTTGATAAGTGTTCTCCTCATCATCAATGATTCACCTACCTCAGGGGAAGCATGTTGATATGGTGAAGTAATACTTCTAGCATCCTCTTCATGCACAATTTGAGCCTACACTCACCACCATGAGAGCTTGATGCTTGCTTATCTGGGAACTTCCAAGCTAGGTTTCCAAACTAATTATAGTTATACCATCCACCTAAAAATGTATTATATCCTCTCCCTTGTCCACCAAACCTTCCTCTACTTCCAAATCTTCATTTTTGAAGTTACCTCTACCACTTGACTAACCACTTTGCTTGGTTGCTTGCTTCACCTTGTTGCTTTTGGGACTACCCTCTTACACCAAAGTTCCCTTTGCCTCTAAAATTTTTCCCTCTTCCTCTTCCCTATTGCTCTTGTCTTCTATTGATTCTTTCCTTTGCCTTAATTTCCAATTGGAAACACTCCTCTACTATCCTAGAAGTTGTAAGACCAATCTCATCTTTTATATTGAGCCTAAGCCCTTTCAAATACCTTGCCACCTTCTCTAATTCATCTTCTATGTGTGAAAACCTTATAATTAGTTTATGGAATTCCTTAGTATAGTTCATCACATCAAACTCCCTTTGCTTCAAGTTCAACTTTCTAAAGATTTGTATTAAATAATCTACAGGAAAGAATTGTGTCTTCACTTCAGCTACCATCTTGTAATACCCCTCATGTTGTTGTTTGGACTTGATATTTTCTATAGTTTTACTTGATACTTTGAGATTTTGATAGTTATTGTTTATTGGTTAGATTG
>VDFB02019966.1:0-14837 GCA_007258455.2 Sequoia sempervirens | reverse complement strand
TGCTCTTTCTTCCCCTTCCTACGCGCTATAATTGAAAATTCTTAGTTTTGCTATGTTTTGTGAGGTCCCAGAACTTCCCCTCCAGTTTGTTGTCCCTCGTTCGTTGCCCGCCCCCTTGGGCCCGCATTAATGTTTATGATCCAAATGAGCTCCAAATATGAATATTATGATCTTTTGATGATGCATGGATGGATCTAACAAGGATTTTGTAAGATTTGACTAACATTTTCCTTGATTTGTGTATGAAAGCACTTACAACACTTCATGTACGCAAGATTCAAGGAGCCTACTGCAGGTCCGTCAGGAGACCCATCGAGAAAGCTGAACAAGGAATGCGCATAGCTCATGTCAACATTCATTTCATGTTCGCCTCTCCCCGTAGCACCCACCAACAAGGTTAGCATTAGAAGAAGGCATGTTGCTGGTGTCAATGACAAAAATGCAAGGGGGTTGTCTTCTGGAGAGCATAAGGGAGTTGTTCGATTGAATCGTAAGGCAGCCAATCCATGGATACGCTACCGTCGTCGCTCATTTGATCCAAATCCATCTAACGATGCAAGTCCATCAAGGCGCAGCCTTTTGGCGCTTCAACTACAAGTGAAAGGCAATCAACTAAATGACAAAACTAATATAGTGTTAGGGGGCACTAGGCAGACAAACGGGAAAGATAAAATTGTATTTTAAATTATTGAGTATTGAGGGTAGGTGAAACCCGTAATAAAATATGGGCCACACAATGTAATCTCAATCCTAGCCATCCATTTGGGCTTTGGAAAACTATAAATAGGGGCTTGCCCCTCATTTGTAATAGGTTGGAGAACTGGTGTAAAAAGCATTTGCAGCAATAGAAGACAACATTGCATGATTTTATGGATGTTCTCTTTGATTTTTCTCATCTTGCATGCATGGTTCTACTTCCATGTTAGTTTTAGTGTTATTTTTTTGAATGGCTATCATGATGGTGTTGCTATTATAGTATTTGATAAGCTTTCAGCCCATACTTTTAGCACTTGTTGATGACAAGTTGTTGTGCAAAGTTAGCATGGGCTTCTTTATTCCAATGATGCAACTTAGTTCAATTGCATGTTCATGATGTGCATGTGCAATCTGAAAATCAGCAGACCTTAGGAGATTGCACTGGTTTTGTGTAGTTGTAGGCTTCTCTTGGTCAAGCAAAACCCAGTTTAGGAAGCTTGTCTACTGTAGCAGCCACCATTGTCATTTTTCATTCATAGTTTTAGATCCAGGAACCTTCTCTCTTCCCTACCCTTTTTCCTTTTTTTTTAATGAGTGACCTATACTAAGGTTCATTGCACATTGTAAAGCCAAATCCAATGATGAAATGGAGTTCAAGACTGCTATTTGAACTTGCAGCAAATGCACAAAAACTCTCCCATCCTAAGAACTCCATTTGCAGATCCAATTTCCCTACTTTGTAACTCATCCGTAAGTACGCCTTGTGATTTCAGAAAAATTACATAAAACAACTAAGATATTCCAAGCACTTTCAAGACCTAACATTAGAGACCTTGGGATAGTGTTCTGCAATTTGATTGTGGAAGATTATTTTTCAAGAGAGGTAGTGCACTTATGCACAGCCTATGTTGAGAAGTGCATAAAAAACACATCAACACTTATTTGTTGAGTTAATGCATTTCCTTAACACATTCGTTCTCTTTTTCAGTTTGGCAAGAGATAGCCTAAACTGCTTCTTCATATGTAGAATTACTTCTTCCTCTTTCCCATCTAGAGGCACAAAGTCCATAGCCTTCTTGATACATTCAATCAATTCTTCTGGAAGTACATTCTACAAACTTTCCAATTCAATATTGTTGTGCACAAAGTATCTACCTAGAGTGTCCTCAATGGAGTCATGTTCATATGATGGTCCATTTAACCATATGTCAGCAATCTTTTCCATTCCATCTTCCTCCTGAACAATCTGCAGTATCTTTGTTTTGAATAAAGCACCTTCTTCATCGCTTTCTTTTGTTATCACCACATCCAGTTCAATTGATTCAGGTTCATCTCTTGGAGTTTAATCATCAAAATATTCATCTGGTATATCCACAATTACTTGCTCTTTTACTTTTTCTTCAGTTCTTGGAGATTTGTGTGCTAGAGGAATGTCATCTGCAAACTCTAGAGCCCTTTTCTGCTTCTCCATCTTACCAGAAGAGGACCCAACTTCAACTTCTCTTACCGAAAGAAAGATGCCAACTATTCCAAATTTTCCCAACAACTCTCTAAAGAAATGATCATAAACTTGATCACAATTTCCAAAGTATTGAAATGCTTAAAAAATTTCTTACAAACAGGTTCATTTTCTTTCCATACCACATTGTCATTCTGAGGCAAGAAACTCAAAAAATAAATCATAATGCATATAACTAGGGTACCAAACCTAAAGGTGTAATTTGTATCCTTTGTCAATTGCACATTTTCCATCAATTGATCCTTCATCAATCCACATACATCAAAGTCTTCATCTTCCATTATCATTTTGTGTGAAATGTAAACTGTGCCTACCGAGCTTGATCCTTCCCTGTTTCTAAAGAAAATTTTATACAAAATTCCATGTGCAATGTGCCTCATTATTGGATCTTTGATTGTTGAAATTAACATAGCTCTTTGATCTCCTGTCACTCTAGTTAGGGTTTCGACTTCCTTATTTTGAATCGAATTATTTTTCAAAACATCTCCAATATTGCATAATCCTGTTAAATTTTTTATCACCTCTCTTGAAATTTGATAGGGTTTGTCTAGAGTAAGGATATCACCATCCAATCTGTTCAAGATAAACTTGACCACTTCTAGGTTCACGAAATAGGGAAACTCATTCCAGATGTCCAAATTCTTATGTTTCACACCTTCAAGCCACTTTAATTCACCAGCTGGCAACAAATTTCTTATATCCCTGATCTTCCTACTAATATATTCATCCAAAGTCACTGTTCCTTTTATTTGCTTCATTTTACTTTCTGTACTGAAGCACCTGAAGAATTCGCCACTGAATTTGCTTTACTCCTTTGAGATTTTGCTGCAAGGGCTCTCCTTTTTTACTCCTAAAATGCAAGGTGATAAATGAGGGTTCCAAGTTCCCTTTTATGACTTCGCTCACCTAACCTTTTTAGCTACATTAAATACTTTTCCCTAGGAGTTCCAGTAACTCTTTTTTCTCATATAGCAAAAGAAAAATTTGTCTACAAACCTTCTACTTCAAATGTTCTTGCATAAATGATCACTGATACATTTTCAAAATTTTATCACAGATACTGACAATTTTTTGCATTTCAATGCGAACTACCGACATGGGCCAAAAGGATCTTCCTTGAAACACTCCCCCTAGACCAATGGCCTGAGCTCAATTTTCAGAGAAATTACCGAAGGGATTTCTAGAGGTAGCTTCTGGTATGGGCTTATTTCCTTCATCAGATCCACTCTTCTTTACCCATGTTTTCTTCATTGGATCTCTTATTTCTTCCACGGTCACTTTTCCTTTTCCTTTGTCATTTTTCTATGAATTTCATTCTTGATATACCAAACCTCTTCTATCCATGTTCCAGTTCCTATAGAATCTTGTAATGTGACCAAATCTATTGCAACTATAACACACCAGATTTCTTTGTCTAGACCACTCATTCCACTGATTTCCTCTTGATATGCATTGATTAGCAACATGCCAAAATCTTCCACAAGTATAGCATTTAACATATCTTAAACTGACAGACATACTTTTGCATTCAATAGACTTGTGACCTATCTTTTTGTAATTAAAAAAATGACCGAGAAATGATAGACTACTTGAATTTATTTTACTTTGAGAAGCCATATGACCAAATTTAATACAAGAAAAGTAGTAACCATTAAACTTCTGAGCATTGGGTTGTCTTACCGAATACCTTCTACCTTTGTTCATCTAATTTCTTTGTCTAGATTCCTTATGTTCAGATCCAAAACTTTATTCCTTCTCGTATCCAAGACCTCGCTTATCATTTGCATCCTTTTATCCTTTAGTCAGCTCATCAAGCTTAGCAGAACTAGTCCTAAACTTCTTGTACTCATTTACAGTAGTGAATTCATTACTGAGAATAACTATCTATCTTTCAAGTTCTTGTTCATTATTTCTGAACTGTTGCAATTCAATCTCCAGCTGGATGAATCCATTATTTACTCTGCTACATTCCTTAGATTTTTATTTTAAGGATTGACCCAGATTCTCCTCATTTTTCTTCCTTTCTTCAATCTCCTTAGTTAGCTTCATTGCCACAGATTCCATCTCAAGCTTCAAAGTAACATTATTTCTAGCTTGAGTTTTTCACATTCTTCAGTTATCTCTTTTAAATTCTGATTCATGTGAACATCTTCCAATTTTTTATTTTCTTTCTACTTTAGTTGATCACAAAGTTCCTTCCTCTTTACTCTTGACTCATTGATTTTATCCTTCAGTGATTGAATGAATTTCTCAGCATCCACAAGATTTGCTCTTAATTCCATGACTTTTGCTTTAGACTAATCAAGATCATCAAGTGCCACCATAAACTATTGTTGAAGACTAGAGTCCATTTTATTCCAAGATCTACCTCAAGTTGTTAAACTTCTATAGAGGAACTATGCTCTTATACCAATTTGTTAGACTCAAGGAACACTGAGAGGGGGGGTGAATTAGTGTTCAACAAGTTTTTTCTTTCAATTCAGATCTTAAATCATTTTCAACACATAAATAGAAATAAAGATGCAAGCACATAAAAAAGATGATCAAGACACCATACCACCAATATTGTTACATGGAAACCTTGTTAGGGGAAAAACCACTGTGGAGATTAATCCACAATTTATACTCTATTAAAAGTATGAAAAAAAGGGAATGCACTTGCATTCAGGAACACTGCCTAGAGCTCACTGCTCAAAATAAGGAAGGCTCAATCTTTGCCTTTGGAATTGATGACAACACTTAGTGAAAAATGACTAAGTGTCGGAACCAAAACTCAAAATTCAAAAACACAACAAAATATTGCCCCCCTTAGAATGTTAAGACATTTTTCACTGCTCTCCCCCCCCCTTTTAAATCAATGACAAAACTTTACTACTTACTCTCCCCTTTTTCTTTTTTGCAAAAACAAAATTTTACTACTCTCTCTCCCCCTTTGCTAAATAGAAATTTGAGAAATTACTACTACACAAATCAGAAAATTATTTTATACTTATCCTTTATCTCTAGAAGAAATTTATTTCAAGCATCTACTGCAATCCCAATAATTATTATCAAACTGTTAATTTTTTATGTCTGGTTGATGATCTGAATGAAGGATTCTGGAATTGTAATCGCTTCTTCCAACTTCTCTCCTTTCTTCATAATCTAAATTTTCTGCTCCACTCTACATTTAGTAAGATATTTCACTTTCTAGAAAGTGTCCATAACAGTGTTTCTGGTAGAGTGAACCTTTGCATGCTCAGTCTACAACTCATGAATCTTTTTCTTGACAACTCCGTCCTAGTCTTGAAACATATTGTAATCCTAACCGATTCTAATCAACTCACTCTCAACTCGCTCTAGCTTGTCCTTGTATTTACCAACCACATGAGGCCACCAAAGACAATAATTGTAGACCTTATTGTTCTGCATGTTTTGCACACACGCCCCATTCAAAATGGGGACCCTCTCTTCCTATTGCCTTGCTGGGTCATTTTGTGTCACTGCCTCATTTTGTGTGCCCCCAATTTTGGCATCTAAAATGGTCAGCGAGCTTCATAGTATCATTTCAAGTTGACCATGTTCCCCCCACAAATTTTCTATGTCCTTCGAGTCCTCCGGGTCTGCCCTGCTGGATTTCCTTGGCCAGATTTCCCTACTCACTTGATTCACTTTTTCCTTCATTTTTGACTTTGGGGACAAGTTTCCTATGGATTTGGGATGTTTTTGTGGTTCCTAAGTGAACTTCCAAGGTTTCATTAAGTTTTGGGAAGTTGCAAAAATTTCATTTTGGGACTCTGCCCCTCTGTGGCCGTTTTCAGGACTTCGTCCCTCCATGGCCATTTTGAACATCCATCGAACCCCGACAACTCAGCCTCCAGAACCCGGCCCCTCTGTGGCCGTTTCTGGGACTTTGTCCCTCCTTGGCCGTTTTGAACATCTATCGGCCCCCGACGATCTGGCCTCAGGAACCTGGCCCCTCCATGGTCGTTTCCGGGACTTCGTCCCTCCATGACCATTTTGAACATCTGTCGACCCCCGACAACCCGGCCCCTCTGTGGCCATTTATGGGGCTTCGTCCCTCCTTGGCCATTTTGAACATCTGTCGACCCCCGGTGACCCAACCTCTAGAACCTGGCCCCTCTGTGGCCGTTTCTGGGACTTCGTCCCTCTATGGCCATTTTTGAGACTCCTTCCCTTCATGGTCATTTTGAACATCCACTGGCCCCCGGCGACCTAGCCTCCAGAACTCCTTCCCTCCGTCGTCGTCTGAGACTTTCCTTCTGGGCCGTCGTGTGCTCATTTCCATTTCAAAGGGCGGTGACCCTCTGACTTTCCCCTTCCAAGCTTTCTCTTTTTTTAAACGAGTCCAATCTTGAGGAATTTTGTCTTGGTGCTCTTTCTTCCCCTTTTCCCATGCGCTATAGTTGAAAAATATTGGTTTTGCTAAGTTTTGTGAGGTCTGGGAACTTCCCTTATGGTTTGTTGTTCCTCATTCACTGCCCGCCCCCTTAGGTCCGCATTAATGTTTATGATCCAAATGAGCTCCAAATATGAATATTATGATCTTTTAATGATGTATGGATGGATCTAACAAGGAGTTACAGGATTTGACTAATGTTTGTCTCAATTTGTGTATGAAAGCACTTACAACACTTCATGTACATAGGATTCAAGGAGCCTACTATAGGTCCATCAGGAGACCCATTGAGAAAGTTGAACAAGGAAAAGCACATAGCTCCTATCACCATTCATTTCATGTTCACCTCTCCCCCTAGCACCCACCAACAAGGTTAGCATTAGAAGAAGGCATGTGCCAAGGAAGTCAATGACAAAAATGCAAGGGGGTTGTCTTCAAGAGAGCATAAGGGAGTTGTTCGATCGAATCAGGGGCAGCCAATCCATGGATGCCAGTCGTCGTCGGGCTCATTTGATCCAACGACGAACGATGCAAGTCCATCAAGCAAGGGCAGCCTTTTGGCAGTTTCAACTACAGTGAAAAGGCAATCAACTAAATGACAAAACTACTACAGTGTTAGGGGCACTAGGTGACAAAACGGGGAAAAGATAAAATTGTATTTTAAATTATTGAGTATTGAGGGGTAGGTGAAACCCTAATGTAATCAAATATGGGCCACACAATGTAATTCAATCCTAGCCATCCATTTGGGCTTTGGAAAACTATAAATAGGGGCTTGCCCCTCATTTGTAATAGGTTGGAGAACTGGTGTAAAAAGCATTTGCAGCAATAGAAGACAACATTGCATGATTTTATGGATGTTCTCTTTGATTTTTCTCATCTTGCATGCATGGTTCTACTTCCATGTTAGTTTTAGTGTTATTTTTTTGAATGGCTATCATGATGGTGTTGCTATTATAGTATTTGATAAGCTTTCAGCCCATACTTTTAGCACTTGTTGATGACAAGTTGTTGTGCAAAGTTAGCATGGGCTTCTTTATTCCAATGTTGCAACTTAGTTCAATTGCATGTTCATGATGTGCATGTGCAATCTGAAAATCAGCAGACCTTAGGAGATTGCAACGGTTTTGTGTAGTTGTAGGCTTCTCTTGGTCAAGCAAAAGAGTTTAGGAAGCCTGTCTACTGTAGCAGCCACCATTGTCATTTTTCATTCATAGTTTTAGATCCAGGAACCTTCTCTCTTCCCTGCCCTTTTTCCTTTTTTTTTAATGAGTGACCTATACTAAGGTTCATTGCACATTGTAAAGCCAAATCCAATGATGAAATGGAGTTCAAGACTACTATTTGAACTTGCAACAAATGCACAAAAACTCTCCCATCCTAAGAACTCCATTTGCAGATCCAATTTCCCTACTTTGTAACTCATCTGTAAGTACGCCTTGTGATTTCAGAAAAATTACATAAAACAACTAAGATATTCCAAGCACTTTCAAGACCTAAAATTAGAGACCTTTGGATAGTGTTCTACAATTTGATTGTGGAAGATTATCTTTTAAGAGAGGTAGTGCACTTATGCATAGCCTATGTTGAGAAGTGCATAAAAAACACATCAACACTTATTTGTTGAGTCAATGCATTTCCTTAACACATTCATTCTCTTTTTCAGTTTGGCGAGAGATAGCCTAAATTGCTTCTTCATATGTAGAATTACTTCTTCCTCTTTCCTATCTAGAGGCAGAAAGTCCATAGCCTTCTTGATACATTCAATCAATTCTTCTGGAAGTACATTCTACAAACTTTCCAATTCAATATTGTTGTGCACAAAGTATCTACCTAGAGTGTCCTCAATGGAGTCATGTTCATATGATGGTCCATTTAACCATATGTCAGCAATCTTTTCCATTCCATCTTCCTCCTGAACAACAGTATCTTTGTTTTGAATAAAGCACCTTCTTCATCTCTTTCTTTTGTTATCACCACATCCAATTCAATTGATTCAGGTTCATCTCTTGGAGTTTAATCATCAAAATATTCATCTGGTATATCCAAAATTACTTTCTCTTTTACTTTTTCTTCAGTTCTTGGAGATTTTTGTGCTGGAGAAATGTCATCTGCAAACTCTAGAGCCCTTTTCTGCTTCTCCATCTTACCAGAAGAGGACCCAACTTCAACTTCTCTTACTGAAAGAGAGATGCCAACTATTCCAAATTTTCCCAACAACTCTCTAAAGAAATGATCATAAACTTGCTCACAATTTTCCAAAGTATTGAAATGCTTAAAATTTTTCTTACAAATAGGTTCATTTTCTTTCCATACCACATTGTCATTCTAAGGCAAGAAATTCAAAAAATAAATCATAATGCATATAACTAGGGTACCAAACCTAAAGGTGTAATTTGTATCCTTTTTCAATTGCACATTTTCCATCAATTGATCCTTCATCAATCCACATACATCAAAGTCTTCATCTTCCATTATCATTTTGTGTGAAATGTAAACTGTGCCTACCAAGCTTGATCCTTCCCTGTTTCTAAAGAAAATTTTATACGAAATTCCATGTGCAATGTGCCTCATTATTGGATCTTTGATTGTTGAAATTAACATAGCTCTTTGATCTCCTATCACTCTAGTTAGGGTTTCGACTTCCTTATTTTGAATCGAATTCTTTTTCAAAACATCTCCAATATTGCATAATCCTGTTAAATTTTTGATCACCTCTCTTGAAATTTGATAGGGTTTGTCTAGAG
Organism: Sequoia sempervirens; assembly: GCA_007258455.2. Classification (NCBI taxonomy): domain Eukaryota; kingdom Viridiplantae; phylum Streptophyta; class Pinopsida; order Cupressales; family Cupressaceae; genus Sequoia; species Sequoia sempervirens. Next base: position 5,476 of record VDFB02019966.1, on the reverse strand, counting down.
TAAGGATATCACCATCCAATCTATTCAAGATAAACTTGACCACTTCTAGGTTGACGAAATAGGGAAACTCATTCCAGATGTCCAAATTCTTATGCTTCACACCTTCAAGCCACTTTAATTCACTAGCTAGCAACAAATTTCTTATATCCCTGATCTTCCTACTAATATATTCATCCAAAGTCACTGTTCCTTTTATTTGCTTCATTTTACTTTCTGTACTGAACAAGGTTTTCTATCAACCACAAAATTTCAAAATTCTACGAGCAACTGAAGTACTTGAAGAATTCGCCACTAAATTTGCTTTACTCCTTTGAGATTTTGCTACAAGGGCTCTCCTTTTGTACTCCTAAAATGCAAGGTGATAAATGAGGGTTCCAAGTTCCATTTTATGACTTCGCTCACCTAACCTTTTTAGCTACATTAAATACTTTTCCCTAGGAGTTCCAGTAACTCTTTTTTCTCATACAGCAAAAGAAAAATTTATCTACAGACCTTCTACTTCAAATGTTCCTACATAAATGATCACTGATACATTTTCAAAATTTTATCATAGATACTGACAATTTTTTGCATTTCAATGTGAACTACCGACATGGGCCAAAAGGATCTTCCTTGAAACACTCCCCCTAGATGAATGGCCTGAGCTCAATTTTTGGAGAAATTACCAGAGGGATTTCTAGAGGTAGCTTCTGGTATGGGCTTATTTCCTTCATCAGATCCACTCTTCTTTACCCACGTTTTCTTCATTTGATCTCTTATTTCTTCCACAGTCACTTTTCCTTTTCCTTTGTCATTTTTCTATGAATTTCATTCTTGATATACCAAACCTCTTCTATCCATGTTCCAGTTCCTATAGAATCTTGTAATGTGACCAAATCTGTTGCAACTATAACACACTAGATTTCTTTGTCTAGACCACTCATTCCACTAATTTCCTCCTAATCTACATTGATTAGCAACATGCCAAAATCTTCCACAAGTATAGCATTTAACATATCTTAAACTGACAGACATACTTTTGCATTCAATAGACTTGTGACCTATCTTTTTGTAATTAAAAAATTGACCGAGAAATGATAGACTACTTGAATTTATTTTACTTTGAGAAGCCATATGACCAAATTTAATACAAGAAAAGTAGTAACCATTAAACTTCTAAGCATTGGGTTGTCTTACCGAATACCTTCTGCCTTTGTTCATCTGATTTCTTTGTCTAGATTCCTTATGTTCAGATCCAAAACTTTATTCCTTCTCGTATCCAAGACCTCACTTATCATTTGCATCCTTTTATCCTTTAGTCAACTCATCAAGCTTAGCAGAACTAGTCCTAAACTTCTCCTTGTACTCATTTATAGTAGTGAGTTCATTACTGAGAATAACTATCTATCTTTCAAGTTCTTATTCATTATTTCTGAACTATTGCAATTCAATCTCCAGCTGGATGAATCCATTATTTACTCTGCTACATTCCTTAGATTTTTATTTTAAGGATTGACCCAGATTCTCCTCATTTTTCTTCCTTTCTTCAATCTCCTTAGTTAGCTTCATTGCCACAGATTCCATCTCAAGCTTCAAAGTAACATTATTTCTAGCTTGAGTTTTTCACATTCTTCAGTTATCTCTTTTAAATTCTGATTCATGTGAACATCTTCCAATTTTTTATTTTCTTTCTACTTTAGTTGATCACAAAGTTCCTTCCTCTTTACTCTTGACTCATTGATTTTATCCTTCAGTGATTGAATGAATTTCTCAGCATCCACAAGATTTGCTCTTAATTCCATGACTTTTGCTTTAGACTAATCAAGATCATCAAGTGCCACCATAAACTATTGTTGAAGACTAGAGTCCATTTTATTCCAAGATCTACCTCAAGTTGTTAAACTTCTATAGAGGAACTATGCTCTTATACCAATTTTTAGACTCAAGGAACACTGAGAGGGGGGGTGAATTAGTGTTCAACAAGTTTTTTCTTTCAATTCAGATCTTAAATCATTTTCAACACATAAATAGAAATAAAGATGCAAGCACATAAAAAAGATGATCAAGACACCATACCACCAATATTGTTACATGGAAACCTTGTTAGGGGAAAAACCACTGTGGAGATTAATCCACAATTTATACTCTATTAAAAGTATGAAAAAAAGGGAATGCACTTGCATTCAGGAACACTGCCTAGAGCTCACTGCTCAAAATAAGGAAGGCTCAATCTTTGCCTTTGGAATTGATGACAACACTTAGTGAAAAATGACTAAGTGTCGGAACCAAAACTCAAAATTCAAAAACACAACAAAATATTGCCCCCCTTAGAATGTTAAGACATTTTTCACTGCTCTCCCCCCCCCTTTTAAATCAATGAAAAAACTTTACTACTTACTCTCCCCTTTTTCTTTTATGCAAAAACAAAATTTTACTACTCTCTCTCCCCCTTTGCTAAATAGAAATTTGAGAAATTACTACTACACAAATCAGAAAATTATTTTATACTTATCCTTTATCTCTAGAAGAAATTTATTCCAAGCATCTACTGCAATCCCAATAATTATTATCAAACTGTTAATTTTTTATGTCTGGTTGATGATCTGAATGAAGGATTCTGGAATTGTAATCGCTTCTTCCAACTTCTCTCCTTTCTTCATAATCTAAATTTTCTGCTCCACTCTACATTTAGTAAGATATTTCACTTTCTAGAAAGTGTCCATAACAGTGTTTCTGGTAGAGTGAACATTTGCATGCTCAGTCTACAACTCATGAATCTTTTTCTTGACAACTCCGTCCTAGTCTTGAAACATATTGTAATCCTAACTGATTCTAATCAACTCACTCTCAACTCGCTCCAGCTTGTCCTTGTATTTACCAACCACATGAGGCCACCAAAGACAATAATTGTAGACCTTATTGTTCTGCATGTTTTGCACGCACGCCCCATTCAAAATGGGGACCCTCTCTTCCTATTTCCTTGCTGGGTCATTTTGTGTCACTGCCTCATTTTGTGTGCCCCCAATTTTGGCATCTAAAATGGTCAGCGAGCTTCATAGTATCATTTCAAGTTGACCATGTTCCCCCCACAAATTTTCTATGTCCTTCGAGTCCTCCGGGTCTGCCCTGCTGGATTTCCTTGGCCAGATTTCCCTACTCACTTGATTCACTTTTTCCTTCATTTTTGACTTTGGGGACAAGTTTCCTATGGATTTGGGATGTTTTTGTGGTTCCTAAGTGAACTTCCAAGGTTTCGCTAAGTTTTGGGAAGTTGTACCTCATTTTGGGGATTTCCTCACTTCTCCAGAGCCGCTATGGACTGCCCCTTCCATGGCCATTTCTTGAATACTCCATCAACTCCCCGGCTAACTCGCCTCCCGTAACCCGCCCTCAGGCCGCTTTCTCGGGACTTTGTCCTCTGGCTGCTTTTGAACATCCTCGCCGGGCTCCTCATCTGGCTCCTCGAACTCGCCCTCCATGGTCAAGCTCGACTTCTGCTAGACTTCCATGTGACCATTTTGAACATCCGTCGACCCCCGACAACCCGGCCCCTCTATGGCCATTTATGGGGCTTCGTCCCTCCTTGGCCATTTTGAACATCTGTCGGCCCCCGGTGACCCAACCTCTAGAATCTGGCCCCTCTGTGGCCGTTTCTGGGACTTCATCCCTCTATGGCCATTTTTGAGACTCCTTCCCTTCGTGGTCATTTTGAACATCCACTGGCCCCTGGCGACCCAGCCTCCAGAACTCCTTCCCTCCATCGTCGTCTGAGACTTTCCTTCTGGGCCGTCGTGTGCTCATTTCCATTTCAAAGGGCGGTGACCCTCTGACTTTCCCCTTCCAAGCTTTCTCTTTTTTTAAACGAGTCCAATCTTGAGGAATTTTTTCTTGGTGCTCTTTCTTCCCCTTTTCCCATGCGCTATAGTTGAAAAATCTTGGTTTTGCTAAGTTTTGTGAGGTCTGGGAACTTCCCTTATGGTTTGTTGTTCCTCATTCACTGCCCGCCCCCTTAGGTCCGCATTAATGTTTATGATCCAAATGAGCTCCAAATATGAATATTATGATCTTTTAATGATGTATGGATGGATCTAACAAGGAGTTACAGGATTTGACTAATGTTTGTCTCAATTTGTGTATGAAAGCACTTACAACACTTCATGTACATAGGATTCAAGGAGCCTACTATAGGTCCATCAGGAGACCCATTGAGAAAGTTGAACAAGGAAAAGCACATAGCTCCTATCACCATTCATTTCATGTTCACCTCTCCCCCTAGCACCCACCAACAAGGTTAGCATTAGAAGAAGGCATGTGCCAAGGAAGTCAATGACAAAAATGCAAGGGGGTTGTCTTCAAGAGAGCATAAGGGAGTTGTTCGATCGAATCAGGGGCAGCCAATCCATGGATGCCAGTCGTCGTCGGGCTCATTTGATCCAACGACGAACGATGCAAGTCCATCAAGCAAGGGCAGCCTTTTGGCAGTTTCAACTACAGTGAAAAGGCAATCAACTAAATGACAAAACTACTACAGTGTTAGGGGCACTAGGTGACAAAACGGGGAAAAGATAAAATTGTATTTTAAATTATTGAGTATTGAGGGGTAGGTGAAACCCTAATGTAATCAAATATGGGCCACACAATGTAATTCAATCCTAGCCATCCATTTGGGCTTTGGAAAACTATAAATAGGGGCTTGCCCCTCATTTGTAATAGGTTGGAGAACTGGTGTAAAAAGCATTTGCAGCAATAGAAGACAACATTGCATGATTTTATGGATGTTCTCTTTGATTTTTCTCATCTTGCATGCATGGTTCTACTTCCATGTTAGTTTTAGTGTTATTTTTTTGAATGGCTATCATGATGGTGTTGCTATTATAGTATTTGATAAGCTTTCAGCCCATACTTTTAGCACTTGTTGATGACAAGTTGTTGTGCAAAGTTAGCATGGGCTTCTTTATTCCAATGATGCAACTTAGTTCAATTGCATGTTCATGATGTGCATGTGCAATCTGAAAATCAGCAGACCTTAGGAGATTGCACTGGTTTTGTGTAGTTGTAGGCTTCTCTTGGTCAAGCAAAACCCAGTTTAGGAAGCTTGTCTACTGTAGCAGCCACCATTGTCATTTTTCATTCATAGTTTTAGATCCAGGAACCTTCTCTCTTCCCTACCCTTTTTCCTTTTTTTTTAATGAGTGACCTATACTAAGGTTCATTGCACATTGTAAAGCCAAATCCAATGATGAAATGGAGTTCAAGACTGCTATTTGAACTTGCAGCAAATGCACAAAAACTCTCCCATCCTAAGAACTCCATTTGCAGATCCAATTTCCCTACTTTGTAACTCATCCGTAAGTACGCCTTGTGATTTCAGAAAAATTACATAAAACAACTAAGATATTCCAAGCACTTTCAAGACCTAACATTAGAGACCTTGGGATAGTGTTCTGCAATTTGATTGTGGAAGATTATTTTTCAAGAGAGGTAGTGCACTTATGCA